>OZ038478.1:107491680-107621680 GCA_964036315.1 Acanthosepion esculentum
AAATTTATTCTTGCTACTTGAATGAAGTGAAATTATGAAAATATATTAGCTAAATAAAATTTAAACTTGCATAGAAAAAACAACTTCGTCAGACATGTAAAATGAAGTAGAGAAATAAATGAAAAGTTATTGCTGCCTATTATCCCATAATGATCACAGCAAGGAGACGAGATACGTACCGTCGAAGTATTTGCTGATTGATCTAAAATGTACATCACTTCACATTTGTATTTATTATTATCTCTTTTTTTAACTTTATTCTATCAGTTGTTAGGGGTAAGATATAGTTTGGTATATCCTCATTTTGAGTTTAGGAATAGAATAACGAAAATGCATGTAACTTTCCTGTTCTTATTTTGCTAAAAACTAAAATATGGTCAGCATTTTGTCATTATTTTCAACAGAGATCTGCATTTCATCATCGGGGAAATTAGCCATGTTTGTTGTTAGAAAAATACGGAACGTTGTAATACTTTATTATAGATAAGGTAGAAAGTGGACACTTCTGCTTTGCAGTTTCGGCATAGACTGACGGAATCACCTGCTATATGCGTTTCCGTTCGTATTTTCCCAGAAAAAATATAAATTTCCTCTTTCTGATATATATTTTCACTTTCATTGCAAGCCAGTGTTTCCAGCTGGCAAAACTGAATAGTTGGGTGATGTGTCGTTTCCCGCATCATTTATTTATTTTATTTGTATGTATTTTATGCATTTGTCTATTTTATTTTTTCTATTGTCATCATGTTTTCGTTTAAAAAATTTTAATTATTTTTTGTCGTTTGGAGTGGTAAGATAGAGATTCAAATCTTGTACTTTAATGTTGAGATGCAGAGTAGCCAATGTAAGTGCAACTTTCTATTCTGCTTTTGATAAAGAGAATACTTTATTATAGATATCCTTGTTTCTGCGACTAACATTCAGTTTCATTTGTCATCTTATATTCATTTAATGTAGAACAAAAAAGACAAGTTAGCATGTTCTTTCATTTTTAGGATGATGGTCACTCCTAACTTCTTTATCGTATTCCCCGACACATACACATCTAAATTAAATGTATATGGGAATAGCACGTACATTCATATCATACAGCTTTCTTAAACACACTTATCCAAATGTTTCCTTTAGTCAGTCGATCAAGATTTTCCCGATGCCTACGCGCTCATACTGTGTTCATACGGTGTTCTAGGTAATCATCACGGTTACAGTTTGGATGGCATAACTGTAATTTCTTTCAGTCCTTGATTTTGGTCCCTTCATGTGTTTTGTCATTCTCGGCTCAGCGATCCAAATATTAGAATAACTTCCAAGTAGGCTATCCAGTTAGTATGTGTATAATGTCCTAGCTACCGTCTTGCATTTTGGGATCTAGATCGTATCGTGGAATCTAGTGTGAACTCACGATGCAATAATGAGGTGTATAGTTACGACTGTGATTTCTAACAATTTGGATCATTTTGCAGTATGTTATGTGAGGTGTGGATGTTTTGCCATCATTGCTCTTCAACTTCCTCTAACAAAATATAAATAATAAAAGGTGCCTGCGTTGCAGATATCCAGAAGTTGAATCGTATCTCCAAGACACCATAACAGACCTTATATTCCTATCTGAAACTTGATTCAAGCAGTCTATACGAACTCAAGATTTACAATCCCGTTCTACTCACAATTGACTCACAAATGAAGACACATAAGATGGGCATGAACAAGGCCTTCTTGAGTATGTCCTTTATTCTTTCAAATCTATCAAACATCTCACTCTCTGGGTCACACCCATCAAGTATGATATTTCAGTTTCATTAAGAAGATATACTGGCTTCATTCCAGGGTAATCTTAATGGCTATACTTGGGTTTATATTCCTTAAATTTTTACTTCTGGATTATTTTAATCTTCAAACTCTGTTCCGGACTTGCAATTTGTGAATGGAATCCGTAGTACAATCAATATTTAGATAACCCCTCATCTAGCATTACTATCTGGGACGATTCCAATATTTACCATAATAAAAAAATGTAAATATTGTCATGTCGTCTCTGTCGCAAAAAAGTTGATTAAGAATTTGGATAAGCCTTGTTTTTTTCCTTATAAAACTAAACATTATGCTAATCTTGTAGAGCTGATCTTCACCTCCTGTCCACTTAAGTGTCACCTGCCTTAGGCTGAAAAGTGATAACAAACCGAAGGCATACCCACCTGAGTAATTTCAAAGTAGAATCTAACGATACACCAAAGTTAACATTGATAGTTCCTGTTCTTAGGTTGAGAAAACTCCTCTGTCAACATACTTTCAAATAGAAATACCCGAACAGACTCACTCATTTCCGCATGCATTTTTGGGGGCATGTAATATGTTATCTAAATGTATCGAGTATGGGATAATAGCTATATATTTATGCGTTCGGTCATCGTAACGATATTTACGTGTCTGTTAAGAGCGGGGAAGTGTCGAAAAACTTCTGCTGCCTTCAGGACACACCGCGGTCACTGCAAGTGATTAATGTAGGGTGCAAAGATAAGCTCTGCGCAAGCAGTCCGCGTCACATTTGCAACCAATGTTCTTGGTCCTAGTGGATTGTTGAAAATTATAAAGAAGTTTCTCAGTAGATTCAAACCGACACCCTCTATTATTAAAATGGTTCCATCGTTCTATGAGGCTGAATATTTGCAATGAAATTTGATTATAGCTTTGTGTTAGAAAACAAGTTCATACCCTAACCTTCGCCCCAATGTTACGGAGCACAAATTGCGTTATATCTCCATTTCGGCTCGAATGTTTCCAGGCATATACAATCTTGTTTCTAAGAATGCGACTCGACCGAATATAATTCCTCTGACTGTATTTAAGAACCTATGCTCAGAGATATCACCAACATTATCAAACTTCTTTCACTGAAAACTGAACGCGAAATGTCTCTAAGATATATTTCATCTGTGTCTACTTTCGATAATGTGTGTAGGCGACATTAAGCATTTTAACACCAGTCTAGTATCCCCTTTTTAACAAGTAATTTCTCGGTCAGCTCAACAGAAAACCTCCAGATTAACGAACAGTATGGATTTCACAAATATGGTTCCACTGCCAATGTCCTCAATGTCCTAAATATCATTGTGTTTATATTCTGTGAAGTGCTTGATAATATGTTTACGTAAACATTAGTTAAACACTGATATATTTTCAACAGTAATTTTGATATAAAAAACAATATTTATTAACAGAGAAATCAACTTACTAAGATGAAAATATCTCGAGTGAACATTGATATTCATTTAGATATTCTGTATGAAATGATTGTGTTGCGTAGATTTGGGGAGGCAGTCTTTACATAATAATATACATATGGAGACATATAGTTGAGCACAATAAACAACAGTTATTAATAATTCAATAGTAAATAAACTATCCAGTAATTTAAATCAGGTTTAAATCACACACATACACACACACACACACACACACACACACACACACATATATATATATATATATATATATATATATATATATATATATATATATATATATATATATATATATTTCATAAAGGTCAAGGATTAGGTGATTTGCTTTTGCATTTCCAAATTTTTTGGGTTTTATTGAAACATATTCTTTCAAAAAGTTATTATCGAAAATATTTTGTGTTTGCGGTAAATCAATTTAATATTTTATCAGTTATAATTTTCGGTTTAGTTGATGTTTTCAAAAATATAGCCATCATCTTCTATTGCCATTCGTTTTTCAATGAATTTCCTTTTCGTTTGTTTTACTTGTTAGTTTATTGCGTTCATTTTGTCAGTTTTCTGTGGAGAAATATTCGATTAAAGACCAAACGATATTCTTTGATTCTTTGGTTGTTTTTCTATATTTCGCCCTTCTTCATGGTTCCCGATTAAACGTAACGAGACATCTTCCAATGTCTGAGTATAGTTAATATTCATATATAATCTTTACGTTGGACAACTGATACAATCATATAAAGCATGTATTTCATCACAGACAAGTCAATCCGTGAATAAGTAGACCTATATATTCAAAACACAATGCATGTTTTCTTTTATATTCCGTGTTACTTTATATCATCTTCAGTTTAATTGAATAGAAACATAGAATTTACCGATTACTCTGCACGTCAACGTAGGTGGGATTAAAAACAAAAAGTTGGATGCTCTGTCTTGGGAGTAAAAGTCTGTGCTTGCAAATTTACCCGGAAATTTGAAATTTATATTTGCAATATTGATTGTGGATTACATTTACATTTATATATACGTATAGCTTTCTAAGATTTTATTGTTTGACTGGAATTCATATTAAATAATAAATTCAAGCAAATATCCGATCACTTATAAAGTTGTAATATTTTTCATAAAGACCATATAATTAAATGTGCAAGATTTCTGTAAATACAGATTTATGCACGAAATCTGAACAATTTTCAAAATTAAAGCTAGATTTCCAGATAAAGTACGACGATTTTTTTTGTTGTTTTTTAGCTATATTTCAATTTTATTTGTAAAACACTTGTGCACTAATCAAATCTGAGGAAATGCAAAATGCAAATATGAAGATTCAAAATTTAAATATCTAGGAAGTGTGTTAACAGAGGATGGAACGTTCGGCACTGAAATCCGAAGGCATATTGGGATAGCCAATAATGTATTCGAAATCTATGTACATTTTTATAATTTCCCATTTAATCTTGGTAATCATGTTGCTATGTTTCTTGCGACATATATATTTTTGTTGTTTTTGTATTTTTCTGTTTTAAATGAGGTTTGATGATTATTAAATCTTATTGTTCCTATAGCTTATTTGTAATTATCATGTAGTTGGTGAAGCATTTGTTTTTAAGTGTGCAATTTTTTCCATTTCGTCAATTGCATCTGTTATTCTGCTGATTTATCTTGTGTTTATTTTCCTTGTTCATTTTGATTATTATCGTCATTGTTGAGTATATTTTATTGTGTTTGCTTAGTACTTATCCATGTTATCTCTCCAGATTATGTTTATTTTTCTATTGTGTTTTTTTCGTTTTGTTTTCATTCGTGTATTCTAGTTTCTTCGAATAACAAATATTTCTTAATGATGTTTCATATGCTTATTTCTGTTTTCGTTGAATATTTTGGCTGCTGGTATATTCATTATGTATTAGGGTATCTGCGTCAATACTTTAGTAGAGTGGTTGGAGATTTTGTTGAAGTATTTTGGATTATTGTTAGAATTTCTGTGCGGCTTGTTTGATTAGATTAAATGTTATATCCATGAAGTTTACTATTTTACGTCAGATGTTATGTCCTCTTAGACCCTGAATGTCTATGTTGTGTTTTCTTATTTTCCTGTAGTTCTGGTGTTGCAATTTCTTGCGAACTGTATAAGCACAAGTCTTTTGATTAATAATGTATGTTAATAAATATATATATATATATATATATATATATATATATATATATAAATATATGTGTGTGTGCGTATGTGTATATATATATATATATATATATATATATATATATATATATAGATAGATAGATAGATAGATAGATAGATAGATAGATATAATATATGTTTAAACGTCTTATATTCAATACATATATTTAATATATGCTTAAACGTTCAATAAAATATTGCATCAGCCATATATATATATATATATATATATATATATATATATATATATATATATATATATATATATATATATGTATATATATATGGCTGATGCGATAGTTTATTGAACGTTTAAACAAATGTTTTAATATCAACACCAATAATGACAAAATAAAAAAAAACTGCAACAACAAAAATGATAACAATAAAAAATAATAACAACACATTATGAATAATAATAATAATAATAATAATAATAATAATAATAATAATAATAATAATAATAATAATAATAATAATAACAACAACAACAACAAGAAAAAGAAGAAGAAGAAGAATCTTCAAATATTTAAAAAAGAAAGCATTGCCAAATTAAACCAACAAGACACAAAACGATGTCAAGATAGAACGCTTCACGGTCAATACTCTGCCCGAACAAAACGTGGTGATGCAGACAAACACCGTACCGATCAGTGACTACGTAGTGCAAGGTTAAAATCTGAAACTGAAGGCTTTATCCTTGCTACACAGGCCAAAGACTAACTACCTATTAAATAACGCACTTAATGAAAATTTTTCAACGCAATATAAAGATTCTGTGATAAAAAAACAGAAACAATTGATGTCTTGTATCAGGTTGCGCGGTATTGGCACCCACTGATTACAAACCTTGGCAAGGCAGAGTGGGCCAATATCTGCACACTAAAATCTGCCACGTTTACGCAAAATGCATTGCAAGAAATTGGTATGAACACCATCCAGACCCAGTTATGGAGATAAGACAATTTAATGGGACTTTGCAATAAACAGAGACAGATCTGTTAACCATGTTCATCATAGACTATGAATATAGAATCCAGAGCAGAACGTAATCTGTTCAATGAAACAACGTTAAAGATTAACACTCACGGGTCAGACACTCTACTGAATCTGATTATATCGCCAATACCACCAGCAGGTGTTTCGTAATCCTCCAGTCTTCGATATCAAAGGCTGGCAGTGAATATTCCGGAAGAAAATCACCAAGGTACTCAAAAACTCCCCCACCATTTTGGATACATTATGGAATCTTCTTTCAAAATATTAGTAAAGTAAATATTCATAAGGAACAAATACTTTAGTATTCATAAATTATTTTTTTTTATATCCACAAAAATTAGTTATATCATGTTGTCCACTGTTAAGTATTTCACATTAATAAACATTAATTAAAATATTATAAATTTGGGTTGTGATCACAACAAAAAAGTTATTTTAACCATAGCTGGGACCTATTAAAACAGGCACTATAACTTAGGGTCAGAGTGTTTCTTAGAGTTATTCACAGGAGGATTGGGCTAAAAGTAGGACTATTTATGTTTATACCCAGAAACTAAGGACTGACATTCATAACAAAAACTGACGTCTCTTAAGACAATAACTAATGAATGCAGTTTTACGTCCTACCCAGGACTAATAAGGACCTTATAGGTCAGTACCAAATATGACAGGAATGAAAGCCCCTAAATTATAGTGTTGTACTTAAATTCGAACTGTATACCAAGAAACCATGATAGTCGACGCAAGTCTGTCATTTTAAACCTTATATTTAAGGAATTTCTAATAGAGCAGCATCACATTTTGAAGCAATTAACATATCGTCGACCCAAATAATCAGAATTACTAATATTTCATTATTAAACCTTCTTGTGTACAGGCATGGGTCAACTGGGGAGGGTTCAAAATGTTGTTCAATTAAATAAGATTTACTTCATGGAGTGACGTTTACTGTTAATATTAACCGTATGATTTCGTATAATAACGTGGGGTCATCTATAACTCAGCAGTGGGTTGATGCGATTATTATTATCTTGTTTAAATGAAAAGGGTCACAATTGATGCGTGGGAACCATCTTGGGTTAAGCATATTTCAGGCAATCGGTAAAGTCTATTTAAAATTAAAAGGCTTACAAGATGCAATAGCCCTCGAGCCTTCCCTAAAAGAGTATGTGGATACAGACCCGGAAGAGGCACAATGGATATAATTTCAGTCAGACAGTTGCAGAAGAAATGATTTGATCATCATTTTGCATTGTATCAGATCTTTATCTATCTGACCAATGCCTTTGAGTCCGTACGTAGGCATACACTCTGAACTATTCTGGGCAATATAGGATGTAAACCAGACATTTTAAGAGTATTCTTGCAAGATGAAGAGGCGACTTAAATCCACTGGCATTCTGTTTGTATACATACTCATCTACAATTCAATTAGACAAAGTGACATATACTTTCCAGGATTGCGAAATCTTTGTCTAACTGTGTTTAAGAAAACAAGGGTAAACTATTTCATTTAGATCTTCTACTAATTTGTTCGCGTGTTGCTTTATGCCGTCAATGGAAACTATAATCGAAAATTTTAACGAGCATGTTCGAACTAACAAACAACATATAAAATTAGTATTATATACGCCCTCCAAGAGAACACAACTTGTTTGAACCTAAAATCTATGTTCAAGCTCGAAGCCGGTAGATATTAATTACACAGTTAAAAGAAAAAAGAAAACATGGATATTTACTTAATTGATCTACACAAACAATACAATTTTTAGAGTAATATGTTCATGAATTGTGCCTATTCTATTTTTGTTTAGTTGTAAGTTTCTATAGTGTCTTGGGATTGATAATTTCTCACTATGGGTTTTGAATTCAAAATATTCCTTCAAGTAGAATGGATGTGACTAAAGTCCTAAGAGACCAATCTACGTTGATATCTGAATCACAGCTGGGCGAAAAACATATGAATTGATGTCTTTCCCAAAGAGGCCGCAAAGCAAAATAATCGGAACTTGAACTAACCGTCCTGACAATAATTACGTTAAAAACACAAGCAATTTAAAAGTCAAAAGTTATTAAAAGCAACTCCTACAGAAAGTAGTATAGAAAAGCGATAAGTAATGATGAAACATCAATTGCAAAAAGAGGGAATGTAAGCTTGTCAGCAAAAGGAACATCCCAAAATACAAACTACAAATTGATGAATGCAAAATCAAACATATAAGAAAATTTAATTATCTGGGACGTATTCAACAGAGTATGTAAACTGTGACACTAAGATTTGAAGGGCGAATGTGGTCTTCAGAAAGTTAAGTAATGTATTAAGATACAGGAATATGTTTTTAAAGACAACACATATAATGCTAAACTTTTATGTAATGTCAGTCCTTCTAAATGGCAATGAATATTTGACAATTTTCTCACAGAATAAAAAATACCATGAGGCGTCAGAGATATATATATCTAGAGAAGTATTCTCTGAATACAAAGGACTGACATTGCATATAGGACTGAACTTGGCAAGATGGTTAAATGGATCTAGACAACTTATTCTAATTATATGAAAAAATATTATCATTAATTATGGAATTTTAAAAAATTACAATCATATACAATATAATGTTAACTATATATACATATATATATATATATGTGTGTGTGTGTGTATGTATAAATGCACATGAGTATGTATGTACGTGTGTGTGCATATATACGTATGATAAAATAAAGAACAAATAGAAAACGTATAAAAGTATATCAATCTGACATCTTTCACTTTTTATTAAATCAAAATCATAGACTGAGAAAACAAATAAAAATACAGAAACTTTGGTATCTCCAATTTTGTTTGGGCCATTTCCATTTAACGTTGGTAATTCTATATGTTGCACGTTTTTTAATATTCTTGTATGTCTAACCGGGAGTCGGATGGTAATGTTTTATCGAAATTGTGTATGTGGGTCGAGTGGGAGTTCTAAAATCTTCACATTTGTGCGATCAGTCAACGCAGTGGGGAGTCATATCATTATAATCTAGTGCTTATCTCGTTAAGTATGTATTTTTGTATTAGATATAAAATATTCTAGAAAGATGGCGATGTAATGTAATGTTTTACGGCTGTCTTTGTAGTTGGTAATAATGTAATTGTTAAGTTTCCAAAATATTTTCTCTTTAAATAGTTATTTTCTTTTTTTTAATTGGCGTGGTATTAGTGAACTCAGTTATATTCATCATAGTTTCGGTGCGAAACGAAAGATAGCCTTCGTCCAAACGCAAGTCTCTTCTGTGTTCGTAGATGCGGGGATTTAAGATCATTTGATGTCTGCCAAACATAAACATTTTTTCAGTGTAAACAATTTATTTGATAAATTCCGGTATTTGAATTGGTGTTGGCTTATTTATTTATTTTTCTTCCTAATTATATCTCCAAATGTTTAGAGATGGTAGTAACGATCCTAGTATTAGGGATATCTAATTTGTTTGTGTGTTTAGTAGAAATAGTTTTGGAGAGCAGGATTATGAATATTTTGTAATTCTTGTTGGAAAGGTCTGTTTTTTGTCTTTGTAGATTTTGTAAGTATATCTTTAAGAGTTGAATATAAAATATTGTGGGTAGTGGAGAAATTTGAACGTTTTCCCAATATATCTCTCAACTTCATTTAGGTATTTTAGGCAAGAAACGTATGATTAGTCCATATTTTATTCTTTGGTTGTGCTGGGAATAGAAGTTGATAAGATAATTTTGTGTTTATGATGTTCTCGCCGCGATCAAGTGGGTGCCCGAGGGAAGACCAATACATTGCAACAAAATTTTCACTATACCCCACAATCAGGAGGCAACTATTGCGATCGCATCTCCCCATACATAATGTCACGTATCTCCCAAAGACAGCAACCCAATTAATTATTAAGTCTGGGGCGCAGTCGAGCAGGACACCAATAAAAATTTTGCAGCACCAAACATGAACTAAAAGCAAGGAATTAAGCAACTTAAACAAAGAGACCGTACAGAAGAGTTCCCGGAGATGCCGAAGAAGGCTTGAGGCCGTAGCTGAAGCTAATGGCGATTTTATTGAATAAATTTACACTTTTGTGTAATTTTTGTAAATATAACTGTTAAAACGAAATGTTCTTAATTTTTGTGTAATTTAAACGGAAATTTAATCATGCATCCTATATATATATATATATATATATATATATATATATATATATATATATATATATATATATATATATATATGTGTGTGTGTGTGTGTGTGTGTCTATAGTATTAAGGAGGGAAACATATTTTGTTAACAATTTGCACCTTTCGTTCCATAGAAAGAGGCATATCATTGGTTCATACTTAAAATATTATTAATGATTATGAAATCGCATGTTTACGTTCTAAGCATATACATTACTAAAATTAATTGCATGCTATCATCCATATTCTATCTTTTGATTTCATGTAAGATTTTTGATGCATATCAAATGTCAAAAAGAATTTGGGTTATCCTTCTTATTCTATTCACTTATGAAATGCAATCCTTATTTTGGGTTTTCATGATAATCTGTAAGCGAGAATTATTTTAGATTGTCTTCAAAATTATTGAAGCTTGCAATAATCAGTTTTACTGCGTGCTTCTCATTCTTATTTTGTTCGAGTTTAGTATAACTTTGCCTTAGGCCACTATAGAAAGACACAGCGTAATGGATCATGTGTATATATTTTGGATTTCAGACGTTTTGCAGTTTAAATAAAATGAAATGAGTTTCAAATTAGAGAGAGCTAACAACTTTTTTGTTTTATTTTTTAAGATATATGTCTTAATATAAAAATTCTATTATGAAAATGTCCATACCACTTCAAATTCAATTCATATCACGCCGGCACTGATGAACAGTTTATAAAATAATAAAGTTAATGCTAACATTGATTCTCTTATTTATAATTTTATTTAATTATTTATATAGTTCCAATTTTTCAATTCTTCGAGATGTTCTATTCCTTTCATTAGTTTATGTAATGAATATTGTTTAAAAGTCCTTTGCAAACAAATTACACTACGTTTTTTGGTAAGTGAAAACATATTGGAAACTAGGTAATTTGGTGATATTTGAAACTTTTCTGACATTGCTTTCATATTTTTTACCCCATTACTGTCCGACTCGGTTTGTTAACCGTTGATCTGTGGTTTTCTATTGAAATATGTGACTGAATTGTGACGTATCCAAAGGTAAGCAAATCTGCATTATAATATTCAACCATCCACAGTGTGAGGACAGTTTGTGAAATAGTAAAATGATCGGTTCGGGGTTCATAACTGAGATTTTTTTATAAAGATCATGTTCTAATTTTTAGTTTCTGTTTTTGAAGTAAGGATATTAAATGACGGAAGATGCATCACATTCAACTTACCAGACACTCGACTAAAGTATATATTAATAACTGTTACATGAACATAAACTTTTTTCTGTTTTTGACTCTTGCTTTTCAGCCATAATGCATTTCGTTTTCACAAAACAACATATTTAAAAATATTTTGTCACTGGTTCTATATTTGACCAAATAAAGCTCTGTAAATTACCTCTTATTTCGTCTCAAAATAGCGTAGACAAACCTTCTTGGGAGTGTGTAATTGAGGAGGTCTTCCATTGATTTTTGTCAATGTGCTCAGGGAGAAGTCAGAATTAACGTTAGTGTCATAAAACACAATATGATTCATTTCTGTTCACAAAAATGGGCCCAATACTGTCGCTACGGTGAGTGTCTCGGACGTTTCACTTCATTAATCCTCGAATGATCTCTGGTTGATAGTGGATCACCTGGTAATTAATTGCGATTAAGCAACTTAAGCGGTTGCTAGATTTGTTACTCTGATCCAGAATCACTTAGGCTGTAGCAGTTCAAATTTTCTTGCAGTCATTCAATCATCTGGGAACTGGCTTTGCAACTTTGCGTAGGTAAGATATTCCACTAATCTGCAGGCACTTCCATGACTCGCGTTTAGATCATTTGTTGCAGTAGTTAATAAGTTATAATACGATCATTCGCTTGTGGACGTAATCCTAATTAGCTAGAATACATGCAACTAAATTCAGTTCGTTAATTAACATAATTACGGAATTTACTCTACTTTTCATACTTTCTATTGTGCTTATAACAACTGCAGATCTACAGTAAATATTCAATAAAAGTCCATAAATTTTAGGATAGAGAGTTAACCATTATGAAAAAATATTTTAGGTAGGAAAGTATTTGTTAAACCAAAACTGTGTATTGATCACTTCGACCAATTTATGCTTTCTATTATAATCCACAAAGAATGAAAACGTATAATTTTCAGATTAACTTAAGGCATACTTTCGATTGATATTTGTATGTACGAAGAAGTCTCCGAAATGTATGACTTCCATTTTATTATTTTGCTCACAACGTCAGAAGAAGAGGTTTCCCCTAACATAAAGGAAGTTCAAATTTCCCACGGATAAACCATATAATTTATGGTCTTGCAATGCGATAGCTCCCGTCCCCATGCCATTGGAAAAACATGCATCACACTGAAAGTTATCATAACATTCTCACCACTAATGAGTGATGGTCAATGCTGAAAATATTTTTTCTGGATACATTTATTTTTTTCTGACATCGTCGATTTTGCTGCAAATGAGTGGAACAATAGGGTAAATTGAGAAGAAACAGATTCAGGCCTTTTGTTCATTCATGCTAGTCAAATGAATGCAAAATGGTGCATAAAGTGTGTAATACGTTTCCACTGATGAATTCTTCTAATCAACGATCATAAATGTAGTAATTTTTATAGGATTTTAAAAAAGAACATGTTTAGTTTAGAACTTGTTTTATAAACTGCAGTGGGAACATAAATGTCTATACACTATTTCACACACATACCTATACTTACTATATATATATATATATATATATATATATATATATATATATATATATATATATATATATATATATATATATATATGTATATTGGTGTCAATCTGAGAACAATGCATAGAATTCGAAAAGAGACTGATTAGTAATTTTGATTAGTGATAGCAAAGTTATTCATCCATTCATTTTCCTACAGGGCCTCAGACTCAACACGGAGAGCTACATCAAGAAAATTGAGAAGGTAGTGCTACATTGGTTCAATAGGATGGCTGCTGGAAGAACCTATATCTGGAAAATGGACTTTGCACCATGCCACATAAGCAGAGGAACCAATCATGGCTGTCAAACAATTTCTGACACCACATCTCACGTGATATATTGTCCCCTAAATCCTCATACTGCAACACTCTTAATTATTATGTGTCTGTTAAGTTGAGAGAAAGAACAACAAAACTACTCGTAACAACAACGATGAACTGAAGTTAAGTGTTATGGCAGGAGAACCAGGAAATATTCAGGAATTTCCAAATTCATCTGGAGACAGTGGTTGAAGCGAAATGTGATTTCATTGAAGAAATTTACTCTTCAGTGTTTAAAAAAAATGTTTGCGTAATTTTGGAAAATATATCTGATACAATAAGATTTTTTTGCGTAATTTAGACGACAATGTATCCATCGTACCTTATGTATATATATATATATATATATATATATATATATATATATATATATATATATATATATATATATATATATATATATATACGTACACACACACATTTTTCTCGAATTAGTATCTACTTGTCCTTTTTGTGTATCCTTTTCTTCTTTGGATAATTTGAATGATTGACTTACATCGAAATATATTTTTGCTTACTTGCATTCGTTAATGTTAAAGCAGAATTCTATCTTGTTATATCAGGTTCGTAGGGATGTGTATTTCATTCTTAGACACGCACATATTTTGCCAAGAATCTAATGATAATGTGTCCACAATATCTTTCGAGAAATAGGAAACATGGAATATCGCCTCTTGCTGAATATAGATATATTATAATTCTTCCCAATAATCTGTGATATAATTTCATGGTTATAAATATTCTTCTGCACTGTTACGTGTGTTGTCAAAATTCCTGTTTTTGTTTATTTTGTATTATATATATATATATATATATATATATATATATATATATATATATATATATATATTTCATCCACTGACAGATTGTTTCGCTGTTTCACAGCTCATCAGTGTGGCTAGACGTCCGGTTGCCTCTAGCTAGGATCGAAACTATATATATATATATATATATATATATATATATATGTGTGTGTGTGTGTGTGTGTGTGTGTGTGTGTGTGTGTGTGTGTGTGTGTGTGTGTGTGTGTGTTCTCCCAACCATGTAAACGAGTTCGTTAGGTAGGTCATGCTCTTCTTTCCTCTCTCCCTTTTGCTATCAATATGACCGTCTAACTTCGTCATATGTCTAAACATTCCAGCAGTCTGTTTTCGTTTGTACTTATATGTATCCTGTTTGTTTCCATTTTCTCTTCGTAGTTGCTCAAGTGTTCAGTCACTGGTATACTCAGCATCATTTTTCAAAACAACATTCCTCTTCAATCAAGCCTATTCTCTCTCTGTGATGAGAATTTCCAGCATTCGCTTTCGGAAAATATCTAAGGATATTACATAAGATTTCAATACACTTTTCTTTGTCCCCGTTGAAATTTTCTTGTTTCTTAATGATTTGCTCAAGTTTTGGAAGACACTTTTACCTACAACAATGTATATCCCTCTTCTGTTAAACACTTCCTAGACATTTAATTTTTGAACCCCATCAATCTACAGTATTTACATTAGTCGGACTATTGTCCTCATCTTTGTCGCCATATTTGTCACAACGTTTCGGCCGTTGTACGCTCCGGCCTTCTTCAGGTGGTTGGAATTTCGAACTGAACACTTTATTTCGAAACGCTGTGACAAATATGGCGACAAAGATGAGGACAATAGTCCGACTAATGTAAATACTGTACATAATACCTCATCTCAGAAATATAGACAGACTCATCAATCTAGGTATCTCCAATTTGTAATTCGTATGTTTGGTTTTTCTTGCTGGCAGTCATATATTATCTCTTCATATAGTTGAGGTTTGGAACTTTCTTCTAGCATTCACTTACTACGTTCTGTAAAAGTTACTGTACCTTCCTGTCATTGACTGCTACCAATACTGTGTTAGCTGCATAGATAACATTGAAAATGTGGCTATCAATAATGTATGTGGTAGGAATTATATTTCTTCACAGTTCAGATTTAATATGTCCGGTGAAATGATATATCATGTCTTATATTCCTTTCTATTTTTGTGTCCTTACTGAATTCATTTTTTATCTTCATGCAGGCGGTTAACTCACAGAAAGTTTCATAATTAAGCCTAATTATGATTATTATAGGAATATTCTCTCTTTCCTACTTGACATCACTTTCTCTTTTACAGTTATATATTTACAATATAATAATTTTATATTGTTAATGAACATTAATCATATATTAAATAATAACAATACTGATCAAATATATTACTACAAGACAATGGTTGGTTTTTATTGAAATTCAAGAAAATGTTTGCATTACAAATATCTTATTTTAAAATCTGTCGTGAAGTATTATATCACACTCTAAGTAATCACTAATTCATTCCTTTGAATTAATAGTATATTTGATTATGGGATTTCATTCTTCTGATCTTCTCATCCATACACAGGTTACATCTACACTAAAGAATTTTAGGAGTGTGAGCGAAACCTATAAATTTACAGTCAATTTGTGGGTACATATCTTTCTTCACCAATTCCAATTTTGTTTTGAAAGAGCGGTTTGTTATTTTAATTTTGGGTTGGAAAAATAGTGTCTATGGGTATATTTTTTTTGTTCCCATTCCCCCGTGGAAGTTCTAATGTAAATATGGTGGTTTATCTTATTTTCGTTGGGGTAAATGGTTGATTAGCAAATAACATTCGAAGCTCTGCATTATCATTCAACTAGACAATGTTCGCAATTTCTACAATTATATTCTATATATAATTATTATGGGAGTCAATAAATTTGTACACGTTATTTTTACAGGATTGTCTTATTTTTATGCTTTTTCTTATTGTAGATTTTGCTTATAGGGTTGTTATTTTGGAAATGTGTATTTCTTTGTTTAAAAATAACTTGTCCGACATTAATTTTGGATAACTTACAGAAGTGAGAGTGGAAACATATTATATTTCTTTTTCTATATCTTTGCTTACTACTCATCCTCACTAATGTTACTCCTGGGGTTTCAGAAGGATAATGTATTTTTATAGCGATTTTGTGGAGAGCATTGTTGCACATTTCTTTGCTTGTATTTAAACTATTCGTACTAGACGAACGCTTACTAATTTTAGAGCCTGTGGTATGTGCTCAAGATTGTATTATGTTTTAATAATTAATGTATATTTACATTTACTAAATGGTTTATCTTTATATTTAATGATTAATTTTATTTCACTTTTATATTAATTTTATTTATTTATTAGTTTCTATTTATTACCCTATTACAGAGACTGGCTAGTACTACGCGTAATTTCAAAGAGTCTAGATACATTGCGAAGAGCTCACCCGACCAATTACAATGCAAATATTTACAGAAAAGACATAGAATCAGCATTACGGCTGTGGCAAAGTGACTAAAGTCGAGCCGCCAGATCAGGAAATCAATGGTGGTTCTATAGTGTCTCAGTTTGTAATAAATGTCTGCTGCAAAATCGGTGTTTACCTTTTTAGATTGATCAGAAATAATGTTTTATGACTGTTTTATGGACGGAATTAAGGTTTTTTTCATATGCCTTGTGAATGTAAAAGTGATCATTTGCATTGACGTTTCGAGAGAGGAAGAAAATTTTTCCAAGTTTCTTTTAGAAAAGTTCCATTTACTATTTTCCTAATATACTATTTGTTCCTTTTTCTCTATATAACACTGCGATTCCAACATTCAATTCATGTCTGTTTATTTATTATCACATATGTTACACAATATTACTCATAAATCCAACCCGACGTTATATTACTTTTCCCCACATCCTCACCTATTTCCTTTAGATGTATTTGTTTAGCTGACGTCAACGTCAAGAATATTTTCCCCTCTCTAATGACTTTATACTAGTATTGATTCCAATGTCTCCAAAGGAGGTGATTTCAATAAGGCGAGAGGTGTAAAATGTATGACTAAATTTTGCCTGTTCACTCCTCTTTTTCTTTTGCTATCAGACGAATCTTACAAAGAATGATTTGTCAACTAAACTTCCTATTCAGACTTATTTTTCCTAGAATCTTTTATCTATCAGTTTCCTCGGGGTTTATTTTTTTAAAGACCAGAAAGAAACAAAGAATCTCTTAAAACTTTCATCAATATAGCTTTATGTCCATCAGATCGAATTGCAGTAGACGCAATGTGTCATCGTATGTCTTGTATGTATAGAATTGTGAAATATAAATTGGCGATGAAAAGGAAATTAAAACAAAATGATTACAAACATAAACAGTATATTCATATATTAACTGATATATATATATATATATATATATGTATATATATATATATATATATATATATATATATATATATATATATATATATATATATATATATATATATATATATATATATATATACATATATATATATATATATATATGTAAAAGCAGCTATACACGTCCGGCAAAACCTTAGGTGATTTAGCTTGTAAATGAACAAACCAATACCGAAGGGGAAAAAAGTTTTAAAAAAAGAACTAAGAACATATACCCCCGGCGAAAATAATCGTCTAGAATCTAAGTTCAGTGTCCAAAGGAAAATACTCCAACACGAATAAAGTAAAATAACTAAGCAAAACGCTCAATATGCTAAATAGAGCAAACTAAGAAAACCTAAAGAGCCTGACATACCTACCTAGGTTTCACCTACGCGGATCGTCAGGGCGGTCCGGCTAAAGAGGTTCTATAAGAACAGGAAATATATAGCCTACAACACAAAAACATGACAATGTGTCCCAAAAAAGAACCAGTAACACAATAACGTGGGTGTTAAATCATATTTAATCAAAAACCTTAATAAAAGAAGAGAAGGAAACAAACCTATTGTAGTAACCAGCGTTTTCTATGCCTACACTTAAGATTTCCGTGTTAAAATTCAACAAATTATTAGGTTCTTTAAATAAAGGATAACTAAATTTTACTCTATACATAGAGGACCATCTTTATTACCTGCTATATATTTATGGCATTTCTTTAATATTTCCTATTTAAAAACGGGGCCTCATAGTCATATTTAATTTTCCATATGTAAGTAGATAACGTAGTATTATGTTTCAATCTTTTGTTACTAAAACTACTAATATGGTTATAATACCTTTCTTTAAAATTGTTTTGGGTAGATCCATTATATACTCTAGGATTTTCATCAGTACTGTCAAGTCTATATTTGAATATTTTTACCTGGTATACCGCGTAATCTTGCTGGCCCTTTCCCTGGAGGGAACAGGCTTTCTTATTCCTACAATTACATTTGCGAAGGGCTGTACGTGGTTTATCCTTAATTTTTCTCATGTTGTATCTATTAATTAAGATAGCCACATTAGGCATACAACTATATCTTAATTTGGCATAGTCTTTTATTAAATATTTGATATAATTCACTTGTTTCTGGGGGTATTTTGTTTGAGAAGTCTAAAGAATACTTTTCCGATTTTAGTTTACACCTCAGGATTATATGGTGGGTTAAACATAATATATTTCTACTTCTAGTTCTATGTTTATTTTGCATTTTAAGGTCATCATACATTTTAATATATTCTAGTTTATTGTTATGTCCACTTTTCATTAAAGCCTGTTCGTAGATTATTTTGTTTGCATTATAAATATTCCTATTCGATGATTTTGTGGACAGTCTCTGATTAATGACTTTAGTAATCTGCATCAAAATATGTGTTGGGTGATTGGAACCTACGTTTATGTATCGCGGGTACTGTGTCGGAAATTGTTGAATTTTATGATCAAATGCGTACAATCATTTCCAAAGTTCCACATAGAGACAAACTTGTTATTATGGGAGCCTTTAATGCGTGGGTTGGTGGTGACCACAAGACATGACCTAGTGTCTTTGGAACTCACGGGGTCGGGAGTATGAATTCTAATGGGCTACGAATACTTTCTCTCTGCCACGTATTCTATCTCACTATCACCCACACACGTTATTAGCGGTCCAAACATGACAATACGACTTGTATGCATCCCAAATCCAAAGATTGACATACGATTGATAACATTGTCACTAAGAAATGTCACGTGAAAGACTTCACTTTTACCCGCTCTTTCGACAACATGCTCTACTACACAGCAAAGCATCCATTTTGACTCGGACGCAAGAAGCTTCTCATTAGCACTACGGTTGCTAAACGAATCAACGTCTCAACCTTGAATTCTGATGTTAAGAAGAACGAACCCTTTGACACCCTGGATTCGATGCTTGATTATGCTATGATCTCAGAAGATATTTGATCGTCCCGGAAATCTCTCAGAGATCCCATTTATTGAAGCTCCTTTTAATTTCTAGGACTTCCCATGTGGAAGCATGACTGATTCGATCTAAATAATACCCACATTCAATGTATCATCAAGAGTATGCACGATTCTCGAAAAAATATTCTTAAACAACAAACATTGTCCATCAGAAATGTGCATATATAAGCAGTGTAAGCAAGAGTTGCAAAATGCTCTCCGAAAAATTAAATAATCCTGTGGTCTGCTAAGGCTGTGTAAATCCAGGCGGCAGCTGACAGAAAAGATCCCAAAGCATACTATGCAGGCCTTGAAAAGGTGTACTGCCCAAAAGGAAATGGAATTTCACCTGTTATATCGTCTGACGGCAACACACTCCACACAGACAAGAAGGAAATTATATCACGATGGAAAGAGGACTTTGAAAGTATCCTTAATTCCAACTCTGCCATCGATGACAACATCATTGCTTCAAAATATCAGCGACCGGAAATCCCCCAGTTGTCTCTTGAGACATGCCTAAAGGAAATTCAGGATTCTATCAATCAATTGTCCTCGAACTAAGCCCCTGGAAAAGATGCTATTCCCCCCCACCGAAATTCTTAAATATGGTGGGAAGACTCTGGTTAAGAAACTCTTTGAGCTATTTAAAGGCATATGGAAGGTTGATTCAGTTCCACAGGACTACAAAGATGCTTGCATAAAACATCTGTTCAAGAACAACGGCAAAAGGGATGTATGTGGTAATTAACGTGGCATTGCTCTTCTAATATCGCTGGCAAAATTCTCGATCGTGTAATTCTCAACAGAATCTCATTGATGACATCTATCCCAAATCTCAACGTGGTTTTCGTCCAGGTCGTGGAACCATTGATATGATTTTATTTAACTTCATCATGTTGCTTTAAACCTCGCGAGAAGAACAATAGACTCTATACCATCTTTATCAATTTGACTAAAGCACTTGACACTGTAAACAGAGTTGCCCTGTGGAAAGAACTCAAAAAGCTTGGTATACCTGAAAGTATACTAAATGTCATCAGCACGCTTCACGAAGGAATGAAAGTATCTGTTCTATCAAATGAATAGTTTTCAGAAAGCTTTGTTGTAACAAATGTCAAAAAACAAGATAGTATCATGTCCCCTGTATTTTTCGCTCTCTTCTTTCCGGTCATGTTTTTAGTGATCTTGGAATGGGTGTAAAATTAAAATTCTGCACAAGTAGCGGCCTCTTTAACCATTTTAAATGAAGATTGCTGACTCGAGCAATCATTATTCGTGATTTTTTGTTTCCTCATGAGGCTGCGATCGTGGCCACCTCAATCGACGAAGGTCAAGTACTAGTAAATCATTTTTCCATCGCTTGTAACGTATTCGGATTAATTATAAGCATAAAGAAAACTGAAGTTGTCCATCAAACAAGGTCTATACCTAAGCAGGTCAAAGGTGTAAAACAAAAACTACATGCCCGTAACTTTCCAATCGTTCCCATTACTGTTGGCAGCAAAAACCTGAAGTATATAAAATTATTCTCGTACTTAGGAAGCAAAGTCAATTGAAATGCCACTTTGGATGATAAAAATGTTAACCGACTATCAAAGACAACCAATGCCTTTGGGAACCTTAAACACCGCCTATGGAATGTTCATGGGATTTCACTGAAAACGAAAATTAGCGTCTGTCGAGCAGTCATTACTTGGGTTAGAGTCGTGCCGTCATACAGGACGCACATCAATCAAATTGATACTTTTCATAAATGCTGTCTTTGTTCAATATGCGGTGATATACACGGCAGGGCAAAAATCTCTAACCCTGATCTTTTAATTAAAGATGGTTGCGCTGCTATCGAATCCTTTCTGATGCAATCGCAGTTTTCTTCATTCGGATCAAATTCATTTTAGTTTTTTAATTAGTATGTTGCAACTATGCAATGCTGTTCTATAATTATACAATATATTGCTATCTTTAGCCAAAATAGAGTTCCCATCTTCCAGTGTAATATTTCAAATAAAATGAAATGATCTAATCTACGACTGTGTATTCTGTGACAGATTCAAATTTCAACTTACCAAATCATTTTCTTTGTTATAACGTCTAGATTGAGATTATAGATGCTTTTATGTTAACGACACAGGTATTCCCCTTAAATATCAGACAGAGCCTTTTTAGAGTGTGGAGATTATGCTTATACATACTGTGTGTTAATATTATATTCTTTATTTGGTAATTATAACAATAATTTATCTATATTGTGCGTTTGTGGTAATGGTTCAGCAGGTTAGTCTAGTTCACTGCTTTGGCCCTCCAATGCCAAGAATTCGATATTAACTTGACAATCGAATTTTGACATATCGTAAGATCTAGTAACCTAAATTTCCATCAGGTTTTTCATAAATGTAGCTAATTTGAATTGCTTTCTCCGATTTTTCAATATGAATAATTTTAGGAAGTCATAATGGGCTGATATTTTTGTCACAGATTAATACAGTTTAGCTTTCTATTGTGCATCATTCCTTTTATCATTTCAAATGCAATGTATTTAATATATGCCTTTATGCTTTTTTCTTGATTTGAAACTGATTACAATTTGATGATGCAGACATTCTTTTTTTATTAAACTATGAATAATATTTACTTTTTATTCTACAGTTTGTATCAAGCAAACCGTTCGAATGCTGAGTCGAAACAAATGGAATTCGTATTGCTTCCGATTTTACAAGTGGATAATTTATTTGAGATATATTCAAACAATGGGTGTGATTTAAAGATTTGTGTAAAGTAATTCATTTTCATTTCGGCTATATACCATTTGTACCTTTTACAATTACGAACGCACAAAATAAATTACTCTATTTGGATTGAAATCCTTTATAAATTGTATGCATTTGAGAACGATTTAAACTTATTCCAGGAACTTTTGAGTACTTTTCCTTTATTATTGTGTCACCTTCTGCCAAATTCCACATATATTCGGTTAATTATTTTAATGATGTTCTATTTTATTGATATGACTTCATATATATATATATATTACAAACACTGATGTTAGAGTTTTACGTATGTAATAGGTGTTTTGTTTGAATACTTTGCATGATTGTTACACTGGGATTGTGATTTATCATCTTTCAAATATATTAAGTCAAGGAGAATTAATGCATCATTTCAGTTCATATATCTTTAACATTAATCAAACTCCATTGTGTGGATCCTTACACTTAGCATAAATAATTGAATATATATGATGTTTTCCTATGAAACTAAATTATACATTGTATAATATAAAAACAATAAAAATAACTAAATATCTGCAATAAGCCTTTATACAAATAAGTAGTATGCAGAGCAAGAAAAGTTAAACTAAACACTCATGGATACAACTACAGCTTATGTCTTTTCCTTTTGCATTAATTCGAGGAATTTAAGCTTATCATATAAATATATACATTATGAATTCTCTTTATCATTTTCGATATTCCATCCATTTGTGCTTTGGGAACTGCAACAAACTAAATCTTATGCAATGTTTATTAATGGTCTCGGAAGTATGTGACTGAAAGCGAAGATAAACGAGGATAACTTCCTTTATTCTTTTTAGGTTCCTTCATGATGTTTTATGAAAACATACATATTTTGGTAAAAGTTGGGGCACATATGAAATTTAAAGTCCAGGGATTTCTAGACGGAGTAGTATAGAAAATTGATAAATAAAATGATAAACATAAATTATAAAGCCATAGAATATATGGACGTTAGCAAATCGTAAAAACCAAGATGCAACAAAAGAGCTGAACGGGTAATGATCACATAATACATAAATCTATGAATAAAATGAAAAAACTACTGATGAAATTGTGAAACAAATCTCCAGTGTAACTTGGAATAGTGGAAGCTGGCTTCAAAAATAAAGAAAAATAGTATTTACAGATAGGAGAACTTTGTTGGGAAAATATTGTGGAACTGCTACATAATATCAATCGTCTTATATGACAGTGAATGAGGGAATGTTTCACAGGGATGAAATGGAGACTTATGAAAACAGTAAAAGGGCTGTTCTATAGAAGGATGCTGATGATATCATGAATGGAAAATGTTAACCAAGATGAAATTATGAGGAAAACAGGAACGACAATGATATGTTCTGCTACAATCGGAATGAAGCTACTGACAATACAAGAATATAAAATGAAGACTGTGTCTTGGAGAAGCTGCTTCTCCCTGGGCTCACGAAATGTCAGAAGAGAATAACCAAAATACCTGTAAATAAATGTCAGAATATTCACTGGGGATGATTACATTGGGACTGTTTACAGTGACAAACTTTAAGGAGTCATGGCAAGAACATGATCGTTCACATCTCGAGAAAACCTCACATTAAGTAATAATGGTTGAAATTTTACACCAGAATATTACTTTGGAAATCAATTGAAAATAAGTTTTTTTTCTGTAATTTATTCAGAATTTTCCTAATTCTTTATAAGGATTGTAATTTGTTTTAATATTTTTACTATTATTGTAACTGTAAAAGTAGAAATAGCCACGAAACCTTTCAAAACAAATCTTATATTTATATATATATATAAAATCAGTGATTGTTATATCCTCGTTAGTTTATTTATAAATAGAAGGATTTAAATAGATTACAGAATGCTATTTTTTTATTTTAAATAGACAGTACTTTTAAAACTATTTAGCCTTAAATAGTGTTTACTTGCTGTTAACAAATTACACCAGAAATGATCAATAATAGTCAACAGAAATATTAAAATTTTAAAGTCTTATAATAGCAATATCATCAAAGGAAAATAGTTACTGTAATAATTAAATATCGGAAATGTCGAAAATGTTACTTTACACTTGCTTAAAGTGGAGAGTAAAATAAAGTTAGCGACAATGATTGTTTATTTCCGTGGTAACGCATGAGAAAATAATATTTTAGTTATTATCCCCAACATCAAATACGCACCATTCAAAATTAACCTTCTAGCGATGCATGTATTCTAATATGTAAGACCAAATTTGATTTTTAATATAATACAGAAATCAGTTTTTTTCGTGTGTACACTGTAGACACATTTCTTTTAAACTTGCTTATAAGAAAACCTAAATTAATTATTTATAACATTGAAATATGTAATAAGAAATATATCAAAATATTTGAAGTGAGTACTCTTTAGTAACACATTGAATATTTTGATAAAATTTCACTTGCAAAACTTTTAAAGAATTTCAACTCATACTGAATCTTCATTTATCGTTTTAAAATAAATATGGAATTATCAAAACACTGAAGACTTCACGTAGTGATAGATAACGAATCAACGCATAGATTAATACATGTATAGCATTAATTTTTAAAAAATATTTTAATGCAACAATTGTCTTCTTTTGTTTCCCTGAAATATGTCATTTTATTTTCCTTTTTCACCTCTAAATTCTTCTCATTTTAATTCACTCTCAGTAGCCCCTTGCATATTAATGGAATTATCTTCTTACCTTGGAGAAAAGATGTAAAAAAGATAGGTGGGCATTGTGAATTTTGAAGAAGCACAAATATGTCCTTCCCTGTCTTTGCAACTGAGATTCATACGCCATTCTAGTAGATGGGCACAAACAAAATGGGCAGTCAGTTATTGTATATGTATAAGGGGAAAATAAAAATAAAATCTACTGACCAGGGCTAAAGGTGGTCTCCTTCAAACTGGCTAGTGACGTTAACTTTTACTAAAGCCACCTCTCTTTACAGGAATAAGTTCAACTAATGGAGCTCTATAAAAACCAAGTCTTTTTCTTCCTACTTGCGTTATTTACATTAACCAACCTGTTATCATAATCTTCATCGCCACATTCACAACGTTTCGATTGTTGTACGCTCCAGTCTTCTTCAGGTATTTTTTTCGAATTGAACACTTTATTTCGTCCAACAGGGTAGATTGTTCTGGTTATGTCCCATGTCTCTTCTTAAAGTCTCAGTTCTTTCACTTTAACTCAACTCTCCAAGTTTTGGTTCACCATTGATGTGGCCTTGTACTGAACTCACAACTCTTTGGGTCTTAGTCACTGTATCTAACCAGCATCTTTATCCACTGGTCAATGTGTTCTTGGGCCATGGAAATAGAACAATCTACCCTGGTGAATTATCATAATAATAATATATAGACGAGTTTTTCTCCCTAGTTCTTTTTGACAGTTGCCTCGAGAAAATCTCTCTCACACAGATTTACTAACCCTCAAGAATTTTGCCAGTTGCTGAATTACTGAACACGTCAAGCGTAGAATGCAATCGATTTCGGAATATTTACCAAGCGTACAGTGTTGATCAATTTTGGAATATTTTAACTGAATTGGAAAATCTGAAAATACGGGATTTATACGCATTGAAATCGTACAAGAAAGCCAGCGTTATAAAGTCTGCATTTTGCTTATCTTTTGCTAAAATAAAACTGCGTATTACTTATCACATTCTACAATTCGGTAGAAAGTGAAAGTAATAATAATGATGCATAACCGACAATGTCCAGCACCAGAGAATGAAAAGTTAGAGAAATGCTAGATCCTTATCTGGGAATTGAGACTAAAACGAAACAAGTTTGGAAATAGATGAGTTCAAAATCTGCGGAAGTTTTAAGTGAATATAGAGAACGCCATTGTTTGAATCAACGCAAGTACTGTGAAAGATGGTTGGTAATTGAAAAGACTAGCTCACACTAAGTACATGGCGATAAACAATAATATAGGCGTGAACATGCAAATAATAATAATGATGAGGAAAAAAGTATATTATAAAATTATAAGGAAAAAGTAATAATTTTGTTTGTCGTTACTATAAATTTTAAATGTCATTGTCTTTAGTTGTGGCATGAATATTGTGTTCAAGTATGAAACCCACTGACGCTACTATTTTTTGAATTCCCTTCCATTTTTCGTTTTTTTTTTTTGCTTTTATAGCTATTGTTTGACCATTTTATTTAGGTTATGGTCAGATCTTTGTGCGTGTATGTTTTTATGTGCCTATACATATGCACGTGTGTATGCATATATACATGCAACCGTGTACGTACATACGCACCCGGAATCCGGAAATTTGGAAGTAAACAGGAGTGAAGTGAAAAATGATAGCCGTATTAAATGTATTAAAGCTTTATCTCTATCTTTGATATCGAGTACACTACCGACGAAGTATTGTTGCCTGAAATGCCTCTTTGTCAGCAAACCATTGAAAAAATAGTAATTTTGGCTCCGAAAACAGATTTAAAAATTCACACACACAAACATACACACACATAATGCGTATAAGAAATACTTTTACAAAATTTCGGGTCGGGTCCCTCAGAAAAAAGATTTACATATAAACATGTGTCTGAAAATTCATCGACTTTGAGGTAAGTTTAAATTTTACGGTAGATGCAGTAAAATCAAACATACAAGCCAAAAATTATTTTACAAAGTTTAGAGGCGGGATGCTAATTCTACTATAGACTTTCTTTGATGAATCCAACATTGAATCCGTTGGATATATATATATATATATATATATATATATATATATATATATATATATATATATATATATATATATATATATATATGTTTATTTTTGTCTGTAGAAAATAAATAGAAAAATACGTTATACCTGAAAAGTTCATTTCCTGGCAAGGAATATTCCATACTTTAATTCCGTTCACATTTTTTTCTGCATTGGATGCTGAGGATGTTTCTTAGTCTATTTGGTTTAAGATAAAAGTATCACGAGATTTCTGATTCTTTCATTTAGCCCATTCATCTGTAATAAAATAAGTAATAGAAAGTAATAGATTGATAGTTATCAATAATTATTGATATTGTATATAGGTCAATTTGCATATATTTTTAGTAGTTTGAATATTGGTGCAGATTGTAAATTAGAAATTCATGAAAAACATGTTTTCTAAAACTTTAGTTGGTTTAAGTTCATCGAAGTAAGACCAAAAAAACAAAAATAATTAATTACAAAAACACGAAAAATATTTGACTCAGCAGATTTGAAATTATATGTTGAAGTCAAGACCCAACAATGACAGTCAGTTTCATGCTTAAATGAAAACGTCAGAAGATGGCATGAGAGTGTCCACATTCAAATTCACATACGCCCTATCCCTGATATTGAATACTTTACCTCGTATATATAGCATACATTAGACTCTATTTATCATATGTATATATATATATATATATATATATATATATATATATATATATATATATATATATATATATATATATATATATGTATGTGTGTGTGTGTATGCGTGCGTGTGTGTATGCGTGCGTGTGTGTGTGTGTGTGTTTGAGAGAGAGAGAGAGAGAGAGTGTAGGAATAATACTGAAGACATCAGAATAAACTTGTCTTGTCCACACGATCAATATTCTTAAACGCTTTTTCCCTTCTAAATAGACATAATAAAAATGCAAACGCCCAGCCACGGAAAAACACGAAAGAATATATGTGTGTGTTTATGCATGACACATATTTTTCCATGGAAATAGCCACAGACTATGGAGAGGTTTCGAATGTTTCATGGGAAATCATTTGTAAGGTGTAAATCCAAGATGTAAAGCTAATCTTTAAAATGCTAATGTACAAGGATACGAACATTTTCTTATTTTATCTTGCAATGTGCATCCTTGATGTCGAAATACAACGACTTCAGAAGAAATTGTTTGTTAACATGAACCATAAGTTTGTATGAAACGGCAATATATAAGTTCACAGAGTAAAATTGTGACTGACATCGCGAACATGTCAAAATGAATTGAGAAATCCCATTCTTGCGTATCAAATTCACAAGTGCGTCAAGGTAAAGCAGCGCAGTATTTACTGACATTTCTGGAAATGTCAAGTTCAGGAATACTGAGTGTCAAACATTCCTTGATCAAAAGTTATTTATGCATGCACTGATTTATCCGCTCACCTATTTGAACACTACAAATTGCTTATTAACAAATATATCCATGCATATACTGGAAAGAAATACACACAGACATACCAATATATATATATATATATATATATATATATATGTATATATTATATATATATGAACATGGATTGTGGGAACAAAAATTGATTCACTCACATCTTTTGATTAACAGAATGTCGCAATTATTAAAAAGGTAAAAGTCAATCGCAAATTGAATGCCCCTATCGAATGCTTACAAAATAAATATCGGCGCTCCGTATTTCCTTCAATTATTTCCATTCCTGGAAGAATTGCTGTTTTCTCAAGGCATCCTATGATTATAAAAATAATAGCAATTAAAAGAAAGCGGTTAAATTTATAATCTCCTGTTATTTAAAATATTTCATATATAAAATGATCCCAGATTAATATAATTGAAATATTAATGTCCTAAAATGTTCATCATCATCATTTACTGACTTTCTTTTATTAGAAATTAAATTGCCTCATGCAGTGCCCGCGTCTTTTAAATTTAAACATTTTGAATATCTAACAATATTTTTACTCTTGTTTATAAATCCTTGTTGCAGAATAAAATCCTTAAATTTTTAACAATATACTCCATCAGAAGACGAAACGCGTCAGCTAAGTGCTCGTTCTGTCTTTATACATATTTCCTTTCACGTATATATAGCAGTTATATCTTAATTCTTACACACACACATTTCTTTTACAGAAAGGCTCACCTTTAACAGACACGGGTGCCCCTCTAAGTGCATAGTGAGATTAGGGAGCCATTTTTGCGTTTTGGAGTGTAAGATAGCAGTCAGCCCTAGCATTGAACAGGTTAAGATTGTAACAATCGGGGAAATATGCCGTTGAACGTAGCTTCTACTGAGAATTTGTTCACGGGATGAAGCTGTACCAGTGGGACTTACTTCTCACCGATGGAATACGGAGGGAATATCGGTGATTTGCGACATGTAAGTGATGCACATGGAGTTTTGTTAGCTGGAAGGTTTGACTCGGCGGGACCAGTTAATGTATTTCCTCCGAAAACTTTCCGTGGAATTATCAGTTAAGAAGCGATAGTATTTCCACATCCTGCCTATATGAGAAGTCGGAGAATAATTCGTCACCCACAAGGGGTCGGAGACGATTTTGTACTAGAACAAGGCAAGAGAGTGAGATGTGCGTAGCTGTCAGACAAATATGATAACAGTACTTCATATTTGGTCTGATCGGTCTCTTGTAAAGGCAGAGGTTCGACGCAGGTGCATGGTACTTAGTGGAGCGGTACAGGGAACTGACCATTTTACCTGCATACTAAGCAATGGATCGTAAGTACGCGTTCAACTTGAGGTTGCGTGCGAGATTGAGGACCTTTCAATGCTTGGGGACTCAGCGAAAGGACATCCGTTCATCGTGATTTGGGGTAGTTTGTGGTCACATGGAATATAACTAACTTGGCTTTCGAGGCAGTAAATTTAACCAGTTATTTTTCTTACCTCATTGGTTAATTTGTAAAATATCGCAAAAGAGAACCGTCTCCAATCTCTGATATTCAAATGTTTTGGAAGTCCGCCCATATATTGTCGTATCATCATCATAGATGACTAATGTTGATGTCTTTCTCACTTGTAAATGTTGTTGTTTAATATTTGTTGACATGTATATATCGGTCTTGTTTGATTTCTTTAGATCTTCGGTTGGACTCAGCTTGAGTCTGCATTGATTTTGTAGTTTAACCTTCTAGCAGGAAATAAACACACGTGTTCCTAATTCAACAACACTCAAACCCACACGGCCCTCTACAAAAATCAGTAAGAATCGTATTTAATTTTATTTTCCACTTGCGGGAATACCTTATCAATTTTAATAAAGTTATAATTTCTGGAACTGTTTGTTGTCATGATGTGGACTATAATATGAGTTGAGGTTTGCAATGACATTAATTTTAAGTTATATTTGGTTTTGTTGTTCTTCGTTAGCGCGAGTCAACTATACACTTTCGTACATGAGTAGACTAAGAGTGCATAACTCCTCGAGGTACTTACTTGGCTCAAATAAAGGAAGCACAACTCTAAGAAGGGATATGCAATCTGAAAATATGAAAAGAAAAGTATACATCTTCTGAGAAAGAAAACAAAGAATGTAACAAATCATCTAAGGTGAACAGTGCCTTATGTTTGGTGAAATTTTTAAAAAAATGCATGAGTGAATCTAAGGAAATAATTAAGAAGCAGAACAATTTTGTCAGAAACAAACTAAAAGTTGCCGAATTACTACGTAATATAACTCATCTCATATGGAATAGAATTCCCAACAGTTTCATCGTAGAGGGTAAGCAGCTTTGTGGCCACAGAGATCGCAAGCTATGCTTCTTGTAAAGTTGGTTTACTGTGTCGTTTTAGACATTTTTAGCATCTGATTTCTCGGTAAACCATTGATCTCAAGTTTTATATATGCCAAACGATGATATGCAAAATCTATAGGAGAATATATGCACATCAGCAGATTAACTAAACTGGTCGGCATTTAAGCTAGCTCCTCATCATTACAATAGCGAAGCAGCACCAACCAGCAAATGTTCATGCTTACGGCTACACTCCCATGCAGTCAGTTACGTGTCATAAGTAATACACGCTTAGGCGATCACGTATCTTTCACTGCATGACTGACGAGACAGATTTATTCCCGCAGTAGGTTGCATTTCTTTCTGCGATAGAGTTGTCATCCAAGGCTATAGAAGACCGGTCTGTCCTGCTACTTACCCATAACTGGGAGGAGAAGAAGAAGATTCCTGCCTTTCCCGTGGGTATTAGCAGGCAAGTGAATGTAATGGATTCGACTGGAATTCGAACTCGGCTCTCCGAGCCGTTATCCCGATTAAATGGTGAATCAGGGACGGATTCCTCCAAACGGAGAAGGCTCTGGATTTGGACTTTATCTGCCTTTTTTAAGGCTTCAGTATTCTACAAAAAATCAGTGTAAGATATCACTCTACTGCCAATATATGGGGAAATATATGGCGTAATGTAGGAAAGATAAGTCTCAATAAACCTGGAACAAAAACAAACAAAAATAGAAACAATAAGCATAAATTAATATTATACATTGATACATTGCAAACATGTAGCAACTGATATAAACGGGTTACACACATTTTGACTTAATAGATAAAGATGTAATGTAACTCTGACAAGATAGTTTCACAGACTTGGGGCGAGAACAAAGACAGGATTTAACAGTCCAGTGATTTTTGTTGAAGGTAGCAAATGTCCTATGTCATCTGTGATGGGGGTGTGTGATAAAAAAGGGCTATTATTAATGTTTGAATTCCTTACATATTCCATATGGCCTGAACTGTTTAGCAAACCACAGACATGGCAAAACTTGATATTAAGCAATGGAAAGTAAATAAAAAGGCAATGTGTGATTTTTTAAGGCATCAAATTTCAACTATCGTGTAAATAAAAACGCATGCAACTCGTTCTGTTTTAAATGGGGTGACATACAGAGACCTACCCGATAATTAGCACAACTTACTGATTAACATGATTCTGGAAGGATCAAGTCAATATGTCCATTTAAATAGAATCATATCAGTAATCATTTTAAATCAAAACAATTTGCATGCGTTCTTTCTCAAGTGATTTGTTTTATCCTATCAACAAATAAAAGTAGTTAATTCAAATTATGGTGCTAACAGAACAGTGCTAAATGTAGCGAAACAGACCTTTGAAGAGCTATATTAAGAAATATAGATATTAATAAATATAGATATACCTACGTTTGCAGTGTAACTTAGATTTTCAAGGTTTCAGAAGTCGTCAGGCATGAATGGTGAATGAACAACTTAACACACATGGTATTTTTTTTAAATACTGGAACACATGGGAGAAACTCTAAATTATACTCATATCCAAAGCTCAAAGTTAATACAAAATATATTACTGGAGGTAGGTAAATTAAAAATATAGGGAGAAGGTAAGGAGATATTGGGAAAAATGCAAAACAATAAGATACATACTTAAAGTTTATATGGTAGAAATTTTCCGTTAGAAAAAAGTAAAAGGGAAGGAAAATTGAGAGAAATAATCTAAAAAAGAGGGAAGCAGTATCGTCTGTTACGTATTAATAGGTGCTTAAATGGTTAAGTTGGGTTAATCAGTATATAACCTAAAACATGTAATGGGCAGGTGATATTTTTGGTTAACTGAGCTATACAGAATTAAAATACTTTACCTGAGATATTTCCTATGGTTGTAGCCTAGTATGTGCTCATTCCATCAATTACCGTTAAGGACCACAGAGATAATTTCTCCTATGTAACTCGCAGTTCCAGTTGCTTATTCCAAGAATAATATAGGAAAAATCATCAAGTCTATACTAGAACGTGCCTGCAAATACTTTAGTAATGCCACGGGGATCAACCAACGAAAGATTGCAAAAGATGTTGTCAACTGTTTCTCCAACATAAAAAAATATATAACGAATACAACTCTATGCAATTCAACGTCACCAATTTCTACCCTTCAATTACAGAAGACCCGTTAATGGCAGCTATAAACCTTGCCAATCATTACTGCACCATCACCGACCAGGAAATCAACATCATTAAACATGCCCAGAAACACGCCCTATATCACGATGTCTCTATATGGACTAAAATACAACCCACAATTCTCTATAGCGATAGTAGGTGTGTTCATTACTAGAGAAACTTGTGAATTGGTTAGCGTTCTCCAACTCTGAAGACTTAGGTAGCAAGAACACTGGTCTGTACAGAGACGACGAAGTTATCTTCGTATGTAACACTAACCCACAAAAAATAAACTGATTTAGAAAACACGTTATCAAATTCCACAAGGATCACGAACTGAATGTTAAAATTAACACCAATGTCAATGTTATAAACTTTCTGGACGATAATTTCGAACAATGTTAAGGATTATCTATGACTTTTAATAATGAGCTTCATAAACATAAACACATTAGCAAAAAATCGAACAACCGACCAGGAATTTTAAACAGCTTGCACAAATTGTTATAACAGGCTCAACTAATTCGAGCTACAAAATTATTTTTACCAATATAAATCTAAATATGGAGATGCACTAGGGAAAAGTAAACACAATATTAAACTAACATTAGTAAGAATACCAACAATAAACATGAGCAAAATAATTTGATTTAACACACCATTTAAAAATAATGTCAAAATTAACATCGGTAAAATTTTCCTAAATTAAACTCAAACATTTCAGACAAATCCCATTGCCCAACAAAATCTTCAATAAGAACAAGATTAAGATTAGCTACAGCTGCACAAAAACCTCGAGCTGTATAGAGCACAACATAATAATGTAATAGTAAACAGATATTGAAATAAGCCCAATAACTCTATTTACATAGAGAAAAAAGTTAAATTTTCGGGAAAAAAACCCTGTCCACTAAATCATAAATATGTAAATAAAGACGTCATTTACGAAGATAGCATTAAACATAATGGCGCGATAAAATTTTATTTTGGTTCCAGAGCCAACCACTAGAAATATCCGAAGTTACCATCATATTATGACTCTTACCAATAAACAATATTTGAATGCCAGGGCACTCTCAAAATTTTACTGGGAAATTAAAACACATGACTACACACCATTAATAAATTGGAATTTTGTCACCAAAACTACATCCTTTTCTGGTCGCGGCGACCGATGTAGTTTGTGTTTGCTTAAAAAAAAGATTCATTCTCGAAAATATTAAAGACCCAAACCTACTAAACAGACAAAATGAGCTTATGGTAGCTTTAAACCATAGAAAAATATCTCCTAAAGTATTTTAATTCTGGATATATAAGTTAACCAAATATCACCTACCCTTTACATATTTTAGGTCATAAACAGATTACCCCCTTAACCATTTAAGCGTCTATTAATACGTTACGAGCCATACTACTTTCCTCTTTTCTTCTATATATATATATATATTTCTTTCTATGTCCTTTTTTTCTTTTCTTCCGACGAAAAAAACCCAAATTTAAGCATACATCATTTTGTTTTGCTTACCCAATATTTCCCTACCTACACACTATGATTTGAATTTACACCGCAATAATATATTGGGTTTGTATTACATTCGAGCTTTGAAACAGCGTATAATTTAACGTTCCTCCTATGAGATCCAGCAAAAATCATCTGTATTGGTTCATCTGACGACATGCTGAACCATGAAAGTTTAAGTTTTACTGCAAACGTAGATTTATATATATATATATATATATATATATATATATATATATATATATATATATATATATATATATATATATATATATATATATATCAAGGCATAATTTTTTGTTATTAACGGCCATGTTAGATTTAAAAGAAAACACTAGTTAACCGGTTTCGTCCCCTCTCATCAGAACTGTTTAACGGGGAATAGAAATTATGAGAAAAAATATTTGTTATGGGTGACATGAATGAAGGGCAGGGAAGAGAAAGATAAATACAATTGTATAAAATTAAAGTAATACCACTCAAGATGCTAGAGACCCAGCACAGCAAGCCCAAGCAAACAGGTGACCGTCTCTTTGCAAACAAACAGACTGTTTGATTGGGCTTGCTGTGCTGGGTCTTTAGCATCTTGAGTGGCATTACTTTAATTTTATACACGTGTAATTTTATACATTTGTATTTATCTCTCTCTTCCCTGCCCTTCATTCATGTCACCCATAACAAATATTTTTTCTCATAATTTCAATTCCCTGTTAAACAGTTCTGATGAGAGGGGACGAAACCGGTTAACTGGTGTTTTATTTTAAATCTAACATGGCCGTTAATAAAAAATTGTTTTTTTTATGCCTTGATACGCTTCTGTACCGTCGCATATATATATATATATATATATATATATATATATATATATATATATATATATATATATATATATATATATATATATATAGGCAAATAGATCATACCCTTCCCAAGGTATCTGCGCATAACTGAATGTAATGAACCTAACTGTAATTTGAATTCGGCTTTCCTATATTTCATTCTGATTCCCACTATCCATCACAACTCCCGCACCTTCTTTTCGTAGGGAAAAGAAGATAGAGATGAGAGTAGATGGAACTGAACACAAATAGCAATACATTCAAAGAGAGTTGCTATACAAAAAGCATATAAATTGTTATACATTATAATAGTTTCGTGAACCAGAGAAAAATGAAAAAAATAATTTAGTTGATAATATCTATGCCATTCTATTTTTTTTCTTACGATAATTTTTGAAGAAAACACATGAACAGGCAAAGCGATGAATATGGCATTATATAGGTGAAATGTGAGAAAGTAACAAGCTTGGATTCCACACGTACTCAGTCTGTTCGCTATTGATATAATACGTTTTAATCAATGTGATACAGACAATGCTTTCTAATTTAATTTACATAATTTAATTTGACTCTTTCTTGACATCCAGTCTAACGCTGAAATTTAAAACTGAGTTCTGCGGGTGTCCCTCTGTCATGTCAATCATAAATCGAAAACATGAATGATCGCCAATGCCTTCATCACGCATGACACTTAAAGAAGCAAGGAATGCAACACTGGCATTATTCTGTCTCACTACTTTATCTTGATCATTTAATTTGGAATTCATGTCTAACTAGTATGAGTAATCTGGAGAATTTCTGGCGGTGCTATGTTCTGTGCTGACGGAAGATACGGCTAATATAGACTTAAGCTTTATTTTTCATTTCTGGCGTATTTTTCCAAAGCCAATACGTATGATTCTCGATATTCCATGAATTAATATAAATTAATATTTTCCACCCTCATTTCACACTTCACCCCTCTATTAGTGTGTCTTGTTCAAGCCCTCTTCTTCAGTTCATTCTTTATAAACTTTACACAAATTCAGTTTTCAATATTCGATTCTATCGATTTTATTTCATAACCCTGCATTTTATATTTTTCCTTTATTGTCATCATTGCTATTCTCACTGAGACTAACCACATTATACTCTGTCCGTGAACTCCCTTACAATTATTCTCTTTCTCTTGACTGCCATGATCTTTTCACTACAATAGACCCTTGTCAATAACTTTTTTTTTTATTTTGAAAATAACCAAGAACGACAATCGGCATTGTTCTTTACAAATAAAAGAGTTCCCAGTATTTTTGATGAAACCACAATAAAGCGGTCACCTTTTACCTCGTGCTATTGTTTCAGTTTCCTCTTCTACAGTCTGTTATCGTGTCTGATTCTCTCGCTAATAAAACTATTATAGAAGTTTTTCTTTTTCTTCTTTTAGTCAGCATTCAGAAAACATTCAGATTGTTGTCATTTTTAGGCTTACATATTCGCGGGAAAAAAAGTGAGATTGGTGAAGATCCGTTTCTGAAGTCGAATGTTACCTGCTAAATTGGGAGAAAAAATCAGAGAGAGAGAGAGAGAGAGAGAGAGAGAGAGAGAGTGAGAGAGAATGATGATGATGATGATGATGATGATGATGATGATGATGATGATGATGATGATGATGATGATGACAAAAACAACAATAGCAATGATGAAAACAGGAACAGAGTGACAGATCAGGAGGACATAGTAAATCAGTAGAACAATCTTTGATCTGGTTTCGCTCGAAGAATACAATATTGTTCTGAAAAACATTGTAGCAGGAAAATGAGAAACATTGGCTGAACGGATATCAACTCATGAGCTTGTTTATACCGAAAAATAGTTACAGCTTTATTTCAAACAGGTTCTCTATATCAAGATCTATAATACAGTCCGTTATAAAGATGTTTAAACAGTTTGGAACGACGGAGAATTTGGCTAGGCGTGGAATAAAACACAACTTGTCACCGAGAACTACACGAAAACTGGGTCGCGAGCCCAAGAGTTGTTTTGAAAAACAACGCCAATAGTTTGATATCATTGGTATCAGCGTAAGTACTCGCACAATACAACGTTGTTTAAATAGAAATAGATTGTATGGAAAACGACCACAAGGAACACCTCTTCGGAGACCATGTCACATTCTTGCATCGTTTAATTTTGCCGAAACTCTCTCGGACAAAGATTATTGCTTTTCGGAACAAATACTATGAAGAGATAAAACAAAAAGTGAGCTTTCTGGAATTAATTATGTACAGAAGATTTGGTGAAAGGAAGGTGAAACTTTTCTGCTAAAGAACGCAATGACAATATAAAAACATGGAGGCCGTTCAAGGATGTGTTGGGGTTGTTTTAGCTCAAGGAGGATGAAACAATTAATTGCAAGAGTAATAATGTAATCTGCAGACAATATCAAATTTCTGGAAGAAAATCTATTAACAGCGCAAAATCTTCATCTATGGAGAAGATTTATTTTCCAGTAACATAATTGTCCTAAATATATAACTAAATCAGTGATTTGTGGGTTCAGAAAAAGAAGATTCATGTTCTGACATGGTCTTCAATGAGTCTTGACTTGAATCCTATTGAAAATCTATGGCAAGAATTGAAAGTTCGAATAAATAGTGGGTCAACAAAAGGTCTTCCGGAATTAGGACGTGTAACCATTAATGAATGGAAGAAAATCCGAAATAAGACTCGTTCAAATTTCATCAAGAACTTTGGAAAACGAATGCAGCTACTCATAAATATGAGAGTATATGGTACTGACTATTAATATTGTGAAAGTTGTTCAAGTTTTTTCTATTTTTCATATTGTACGAATACGTTTCTTTTTTTCCTATTTTGCATAATTCACCGGTCAAAGTTGTGAATTTCACCTGCTGAGTTTTATATTCCTTTTTTTACTTATCAACATATGAAAATCTTGGCAACGTATGGGGATTCTAAGAAATGGATAAAAATATAAAGAATTGATGGGTGTACAAATAATTTCGTCGTTGACTGTATAAAGATAAGACATATTTTCGGTTGAGATTATTTCTAATGTCCACAACTATTCATGGTTCTGTAAAGACAAGTATAAAATATATAATTTTACACACACATATGTCGTGAAAGTGATAAAGAGTTTTGCCACAAAGTTCTTACTGACAAACCAAATGTGAATAACTACTTATGTCGTATCTCTATTTTATATTCAGACGAATATGTTTATCTTTCAACGAAGTTTAATTCTACAAACTGTTACCTCCATCCTGCAAATTCAAGGTTTTCCTCACTAGACGACACTCAATATTCCAAATCTTGACCTTTGCACAATAAGAGCAATCATTACGGCAAACACTTGGTATGTGGTCATAGATTTACTGCGGTAAAATCTGTTCCAGAATAACAAAGATTCAATAATGGCCCCTGATTTTAATTTCTGATTTAGATTTCCGATGGTTATTATCAGTGGCTTCAGTTTTTTATTGCCTCTAAAATGTAAATGTAAAGAAAATATCGAACTTAATGAAATTATTCAAGACGAACAATATTATATATATATATATATATATATATATATATATATATATATATATATATATACCAAAAATTAAAGATTACCTCAACATGGAAATGGTATATTTCAAGCCGGTCTGTACGCAGTTATAATCAGCCCCTAAGTGTCTCTCACAAAGCATTAATTTTTATTTATTTTCAATACCAGTTCTCCTTTGATGAACGCCTTGTTAATGGGTATGTGTTAGTGAGTGTTGGGGCGCGAAAGTTATCTTATGGTAGCTGCGTACAGACCAGCTTGAAATAGACTATTCCCATGTTGAGGTAAAATTTGGCTTTCACGATAAACATTTGGATACACCGGATTATATACTAACGGATCTATTAAGCGTACGATATATATATATATATATATATATATATATATATATATATATATATATATATATATATATATAGAGAGAGAGAGAGAGAGAGAGAGAGAGAGAGAGAGATAAAGAGAGAGAGAGAGAGATGTTCGATAAAACTGACTCACCTGATTTCTTTCACTAAAAATATTTTTGTCTATTGTTTTGGGGGTTAAAATAATTTTTAATCTTATTAATATAAAGACCCCTCCCCGACCGCCTGGGATAAAAGTTTATTCACCCTATGGTATTCTATTGATAATTATAATTTTCAATATAAATGCGATTCAGGAAAATGATTCAACTGGTAATGATTCAACTGATAAATTTAAAAGCTTTGGACAACTATTTTACAATACACTTAGAACAATATTCTATAGAATTCTAAAACATCTTAAATTAAATCTAGAATATTCCAAAATATTCCAGAAAGCCTCAGACTCTATAAAAACAGCTTGAAATAGTCACTCAAATCACTAAGCAGATGAAAGGGTACAAACACGCATCAGAACCACTAGACATCTATTTTTGACCTCTGAAAAACAGGCCAGTCTACGAGAGAAATTGCAGAAATTGTTATAAACTCGCAATCAACTGTCTCTCGAGTGCTTAGAGAACATAATGATGCCACTCCTGCACCAAGGAAGGAAACAAGGGGACGAAATAAAACGATTGATGATAGAACTGGCAGGTAATCAAAAGTGGTTGCGAAGAATAGGACTAGAACTAGCCAAGAAATTGCAGCCAGACTAAGCGAAGAGCAAGGTATTAGTCTTGCCTCTTCAACAGTCCGTCGGTGGCTGTTAGAACAAGGCTACAAATCTTGTACACGAAGGTTTAAGCTGCTACTAAGCTAAGCCAACAAAGCAAGAGACTGAATGGGTTCACTATTACAAAATTTTCACCGTAGAAGACTGGAAGTATGTTCTCTTCTCCGATGAAACGAAAGTTGAGCTAAATTCAAATGATAAGGTGAGTCACTTTTATCGAACAGCCTTATATATATATATATATATATATATATATATATATATATATATATATATATATGTATATATTTAATCCGTTGGTATATGATAACAGATTATCCTAATAATATAAAATATTAAAACTTATCCACAAAGAGAGTCCAATGTATTAATTATAACAGATCATATATAAATAAATCACAGAGTCAGATTGTCAGGTTGGCCTGGACAAATATCCGGGATTAGATGGTATACCCTATGATGTCGCCGTTTTCGTTCCTTTGTTGGCACTGATTTTCAACAACAGGATGAAGCAGTGGTCTATACCACAACAATTCACCAGAGGTGTGATCATGTTGCTACGCAAGGACAAGAACAGAGGCGATGGGTTAGGCATCTTTGGCCCTTTATATCTGCTAAATACAGAGTAAAAGATGTTGGCTGAGGTTTAGCGAACTGTTTGCACGCTGTCCTCTCCATTCTGATTGACTCCGAGCAATTTGCGCTGTGAAGGGCAGGACTAGTCAAGATAATCTTAATATGGTAAGCTTGAGCATCGAAGTGAAGTCGCACTGATAAATTTCCATCAGTCCAAGGCCTTCGATAGCCTTAAATATCGATTTCTGGAGGCTGTCCTTTCGACGGTCGGTTTCGGGACGTACTTTCGCACCTGGGTCCGATTTCTGTATCCGGTCCTACGCGGAATTTACGTACCCGATGCTACCACCTTAGCCAGGTATTCTGTCTATGCAGATGACGTTTCAGTTCTTGTGTTGGGTAGTCAGCAAAAGAAATCTGCAGGTACGAGACGGTGACAAGGGCCAAGATCAACCGTGATAAGTCTGTTGGCTTACAATTGGGTGAGTCGAAGTTAATTTCTCTTCTCGGACATTCCATCTGTACAGACGGGCAGATCAGGATAGTTGGCGCCTGGTTCTCTCCTGATATTCAGTAGGAAATGAATAGCTCGGAGGTAAAAGGGAAAACTGAGATTGCACTTCGTCTTTGGTCTTAGAGGAATCATTATGTAATCGGTAGGGCGTAAGTATGTGTCTAGCACATATACTCGATTCTCCTTTACCAACTCTCTTTACTTCCATTTCTGTATGACAGACGTTTTTCAACAGGTGTTAAGTAAAGTGATGAAGTATGAGAAAAGCATAAAGAATTAGCAAAATAAGTGCAAACTGTACTAAAAATCAAGATAATATTTTTTGAGTTAAAAAATATAGGCAAGTAAGATAAAATTAGTTTAAACTTGAACAACGCCGCAACAATATATATATATATATATATATATATATATATATATATATATATATATATATATATATAATTCAAGTATAAAATGAAGAAACAAAAGCAGTGATAAAAATGAGAAATGTCTAGAAAAGAGAGAAAAATGAATAACGGAAAACGCAGACGATATATTAGAATTATCAAGCAAAGTAGGCAACATAAATGAATAAAGCCAGTGGCAAATAAATGTGTAATGGTTAAAGACACTGACAAAATGAAAAATGTTTAGCGAAGGAAACAAGATAAATAACCAACTGCTTTGAGAAAACATGTCCAAGTACTAGCGTAGGAGGCAAAATGTTTAAACAAATCACTGACAAAAAATGTAAAATGTCTATTAAAGGAGGAGGCAAAATATAAAGAAAACAAATGCAGTGAAAATATGTCTTGTGATGGCGGCAAAATACATAACAAAAGGCTGTGACAAAAATGAGAAATTTCTAGTAAAAGAGGCAAAAGAAATAATGATATCGTAAAAAAAAGAATAGAAATAGCTTACAAACACAGGAAAAAAATGATTAATCAAATTTGACAATTGATTTTATCTCCTTCGCAAGACAATACTCATTTTTTCTCAGTGCATTTAGATATTTATTTTGTCTCATTTCTTAGACATTACACATTTTTGTCAGCGCAGTTCATTATTCATTTTGCCTCCTTCGCTAGACATTACTCATCATTTCAGTAGATTTGTTCATTCGTTTTGCTAACTTCGCTAGATGTTACACATTGTTTTGCCTTTGGTTCTTCATTTTGCTTCCTTTTCCTTCCTTGTTAGATACTTCACTTGTTCGATCTAGAGGTCTGCTGTGACCTTGTTAGGACCAGAAATTTAAAAAAGCACTGTTATATTGCGTGCTATTAGGAATATGGAGTGGAAAAGCACGGTGGATACGTAGTAACGGGTGTGTTGTAGAAACCATTACACCAAGCAGGGAATTAATAGTTATGCGTACGGTCGTCGCAAGTCAATACACTTTTGTGCGTGCTGCTATCGGAAGGCCGCTAGTTCTTGCAGACCCCAGCTCGACGGTATTTATTGCAATAAATACAATTCTGGCACAAGGCCGAAAAGCGGGAGGGGTTGAGGCTGGTCTACACTAACTATCCTATACCTAGCTAATCCGATTCACGACCCATTCACTCATTACAATTTGCCCATTCACCACAAAACTCGTCCATCCTCAATCAATCCTCCATACAACATGATACCGCATCCTCTCAAGGGGGACCTACAAAACGACCCCAGCATGCCAGAAAAATTTAATGATACTAAAATATATAGGAAAATCTATGATGAAAAATGAGAGGGGAGGGAGATGAAACCAATAAATATTAACACAAATAAAATATAAAATAAGTGATGTTAGTAGGGCCCGTCCAAAACAGAGAGGCCGCTGTATTCTGCACAGGGGACACAATCAAGAAGCGCTCTCATTAAGGGAGTTGGAAAAGGATATAAAAAACATACGGGCATGGGAAAATATAAAGCTGACCCAGACGAGATAAAAAAAAGACCAAAATAACCTGGGGAGTTTGGGAATCTCAACCTGGATCATAACCAAAGATGTGGCCTCAATATCGCTCCAGGACGACACGAAAGCAGATACGTCATCGGCGTGAGCAGAAAACCTGGCTCGAGCCCATCCAGGGACGGCGATTCCAAGTAGGGCCGGACTGCACGCCCTGTCCCTTAGCCTACGAAGGAGAGGCTCCAACGGTAAAGCATAGAGGAGGGGCGATAGTGGACAACCCTGACGAAACGAACTAGACAGCGCAAACGCGCCCGACAACTTCCCGGTCACCTGTACAACAGCACTAAGGGAGCGATACAGGAGGCCATCCAGCGGCAGAAATCGGGTTCGAATCTGGCGACCTGCAGGACAGCCGCAAGGTAGCGATGGTCAGCCCTATCGACTGCTTCGACTGATCTAAATTAATCAGCGCGGCCTCATCATCGTCTTTTACACCCTCTATGATCGTGCCAATCAGATGCAGGTTGCTCTGAATTTTTCGGCCCCTCACAGAACAGAGTCTCGGCAACTGACTGCAAACGATCCTGCAGGATCTTGGCCAAAATCTTTAAATCTGTGTTTAGCACAGTTATGGGCCTATAATCCTCTAAATCCCAACGAACACCCTTGCCCTTTTTCAAAAGCGTAGTCACATCCCTGTAAATCCGGTTGGGGATTGACCTCGACCAGAACCCGTTGTTGAAACCACAGTCAAAATCGGGACAAAGATGTGCGACAGCCTCAAGTACATTTCATAGCGCAAACCATCCAGACCGGGCGACTTGCCACTGCCGACCTTCTTCAATGCCGCATAGACTTCGCCCTCTGTGATCTCTCCCTCGCAACTAGCCGATTCAGTATCAAATATCAAATAAATAAAAAAAATATCGGTTCGCGCGTAATTACACAAAATTTCCTCGTACAACTCAATCTCCTCAAATTTCAATAAATGAAAAAAGTAGAGACTACCAGATCACAGCTCGACTCTCCTGTCCGCGTTCCTAACTGATACTTATAGAAGGTTACCACATATATTGTCGCCACTGTTGGAGGTGGAGTTTATTACATTGCTTCAGACACAAAAAGTGGAATAGAGTTAGACAAATATATTAACAGAAACAGTAATACAAACATATACGCACGAGAGTGTTACAGAAAAAATGTTCGGTCCGAGTGTCAGAGTTGACTGCTGGAAAATGTCCTCTCCAAAAGGCCGTACCTGTTCCAATTTATAGCTGCGTGGGTAAATTGCCATAACATGTTCATAGTTGGGTGTAAAAAATATTTGGAGGTTACGATGTCCATTCCTAGATCGGATAAGCTCCTGTGCGTCAATGGTCGATTCTTTACGGCATTTGGACACCAGAGTGAATAGTCAAGCGGCCAGAATACGTGTGGCTTGCACAACCTATTCATTAGTACCGACAGGATTTTATAGACTTAAGAAGTAGTTCCCAAACGGTACAATACCAGGGCGAGGGTAATGGTAACCAAGTGTGTTCAATTGCACAATCGCCATAATTCTCCTTAAACTCACTGGATGAGAATTCATTATGTAGCATATCACATCCTGCCACGGAGAACTTGACATTGTCATTGTAAACTTGAGAGATTATACCATAAAGATTGTTACATCGGATGAATGACATAAAAAAAGTGTGGAATGTCATGTTTTTGACCAATTCTAAGTATACCGCCCTCACTTCCAAGCACGTGTACACAAGAATGTACATTATTACACAATCTTGACCGCTTAGGACACATGGATGACCCAGGTAAGAAGGGGTTTATCATATTGACCTGGTCTTTGGTTAAATCGGTCATTTTGGGATAGGTGAATGGAACAGAGTTACATTTCACGGCATAAGGAGCATCCAGATAAGACTTAATTTACAAACTTTCTGCCTTGGAGTATCCAATATCAGGATAGCCTCACCATATTTAAGGTAATCGAAACACTGAGATGTTTGCATTTTTTGTGGCAGTCCAGAATATTGAGGGTGGCAAACTGTTGTTTTTGCTATTGGGATGGGATTAATAACGCCGTAATCGTATACTGGTGCTTTACCAATCCCACCCACGCACACTTAAAAGAATTACTCCATCCTTGTCACAGAAAAAAATTAATTCACATATTTGTATAGTACTTCCTTTCCGGAAAGAATCCTCAGACACTGCAATTCCTCCAAGAAGGATTGTTGTTGGGTGACCATTATTAGGTATGTCTGAGCTGCTGTAATGGAATCTACTTCTTTATTCTTCAGTTTATTAACAAACCGCAACACACAGACTGGAAAGTTTACCTGTATTGAGAATACTGAGTATCTTTCAAAGGAGACAACAGGCTAATCTTGACCACCACACATTGTGCAAAATACCGAAGACACCCTTCTTTTATTTTCAGGGCTAATACAGTCCAGGGAATTCTCAGGCCAGTAAGTTAGTTGGTCGCCAATCCAAGAAGGTCAAGAAGAACAAAAGTCTAAATTAGTCTTCAGTTTAGTGGTGGATAGGCCTTTGTTAATAAAATCAGCTTGGTTTTTTGTTTTTGTTTTTCCGGTATTCTCATATTTATACTGAATGGACACTTTGAATATAAAAAAAGATAATTTACTTTTGTTTAAAATTTCTTAAAATTAAGAAATTGGCCGCTTTTAAGAAAATTTTCTTAAGTCAGCCAAAAAGTTGAGATTGAAATCTATATATATATATATATATATTTTATTCAAAATACTTACTGAAAATAGTAATTTTCATCAGTTAGCTTTCAACTAAAGCTAAAATGAAATCTCCACGAATGCTTTTTCATTTAAAAAATAATAATTTTAAACTTTAGGTATCGAAAATTCAGTGGAGGTCCATACTTGAATTGGTCTCTAAATCTTTTGACACCCGGACAGGTTCCACCATCATAGCTGGAGACTGTGCAAAATTTCGCATATACCAAGTTCACAGTCATTCATTGTAAGTGGGGTATTGTTTTAACATTAAGCTAGCATTTCTGCAACAAGCAAAAAACATTGGCGTAATTGACATTATCTACAATGTCAACCTCTGCATGGAAACTCTCCAAGGCAGAAAACTTAGGCCCTTCTTTCGTCCAGTCAGGATTTTTCTTAGGTCTAAATCATGGAATTGTATCTGTTCTAGGGACCAGAGTTGGTCGAACTCAGAGTTGCGCCATTATGGCATAGTTACTGTACTGAGTATAAAACTGAAGCTTGGATAAGGAGTGCTTTATCCCCTAATTAGTTAAGATTTATTTATACTGGGATTTTGTCAAATAAAATATGAGCCACCAGGTATCCACTCCCAGAAGCGTATACCAGAAAATCGTGTCCGTAATCAGTGTCCAACACACCAAGTTCATATTGAACATAGGAGAGCTATTCTTTATTTGTTCGTAGGATCTGTCTTATTTGGATGTATGATGCACCATTTGATTTTCAATTTCCTTTCGGATGGCCTCTCTCTATCTCTCTTTCTCTTTCTCTCTCTCTCTTTCTCTCAGTACTACCTCCTTTACTATGTTTATAGCAACGCCATACTTTTGGTTGATGGTGAATAAAATGGAATATCCGGCCAATACATAGGCCTTGAGGCATATTAACAGTTCCTTGTTGGTGATCACTCCAGATGTATAAAATTCGAAACGGGTTTAAAAATTCCGCAAAGCAAATTTATTGTCCTTACTGAGATCAGTACATTTGAGACAGGTTATCTTTGTTCTGTCTAATTCAATTCCAAATCGAGATTGGGATGTTAGATTTCGGGAGGGAGTTAAAGGTGAGTAAACTTGTAAGGAGTAATGATAGGGCCTTATTTATACTAGTTTTGTAAGAAAAACTGACAGTGAAGCGGTCTCTCACCTCTTCTGGTGGGTTGCCCCTGGTTATATACTTATCCAGACATGGTAGTTCCTGTAAGCACTGATTATCTCATTTATAGAGCTTAAGCACATCTCTCTCAAGTGGTTTAAGCGATCTAAGTTTCCTCAATGTTAGATTTATCACTTTAGGCGTTACTCTTTGATCTTCCAGCAATGATGACTGTTGCATCTATTCCATCTGGTACAGTGTGGTCATTTGAACTCAAGGAGTAATTAGATGAATTTAATACAAAAAAGTAGAAGGGGCTTCTAGCGAGAAAGGGAAACAAATTAGTTGCAAGCTGTAGCGAAATTCCTCGGTGTATCCATAGAAAGATGAAAAAATAAAACTATTATGGGTAGATCGAAGTGGGTATATTGTAGGTATATAATTTACAAGCAATGTGAATCAGTTGTTGGGAACAACGTGACATAGACAAGGAGAAAGATGAAAGCCTAATCTACAGCCAAAAATGAGCCTCTTTTAACATAAGATAAATATGAAATGTAAACATTTATGCAAATCAAAATGTAAATAAAAATAATCCAAGCAAGTTAGATGTTTCTCTGTCCATACCTCACTCTGGCAGGAACCGATGAAAGGTAGTACTCATTCCTTTCCATATAGTGCCGTCACTGGTCTCGGACATGAATTCTAAATTAGACACCCATAAGGCAATTGGAAGTGACAGGAAACCAGCCATCGTCCTAAAGAAATGTGATCCCCAACTGACCCCAGTTCTCTCGAAACTCTGCAACTAGTTGCTTCCAGATTTCCAGTTTACTGAAAGACCTCCTCTGCAATCCCTGTTTTTAAAAACTTTGGTGAAATTTCTGACCCCTATAAATATCGCTTAATTAGCCTCATACCACTTTTCAGCATAGTATGCAAGGCTTTAATGAATGCGAAAGGGGTTAAGCATCATGCGTTTTGCATCCTACTGTCTGACAAATAATGTGGATTCCGTTTTGTCAGCACTACTGATGATGTGTTTTAGGCTGTTTCTAATTTTTAGCAATGTTCTTCCTGATGTCATCACGTCCCAATTCGTCATTTATACAGATGACACTAACATTTACACCTGTCCCAGTAGATACTCCCTTAGGGCTGACAAATTTAACGTGACAGCTGCTCTTTTGAAAATTAGCATCAATCAGTTGTTAGCTGGTGTAGAAAATAGCTTGTAAATTTTAATGCCTCCAAGACTAAAATGTTGTCATTTAACCAACATAGAGAAATATCCCTGACCCTATGGCTGATGCTCTACACCAGACAACTGCATTGAACCAATAGCCGCAACTACTGCAAGGGAATTTGGTTCATTTTGTCGTGCAGGTGGGTTGCTGACGACATTATTTTTATAATACCCAGAAATTCATACACAGATGTCCACATATCACAAATAGGCGTTAGTTAGATCCAGTGACAGGAGCCAAAAAGAGTGTGAGTTCAATACCCGGCTAAGGCAGTGGAGAACTTTAAGAGGGAAATTAACAGAGATAACTGATAACTGACATCCATTAAACATTGCACGTGTAACCAGAACAGTATACCACAGTGAACGAAATGAAGGGTTCACTTCGACATTCCAACCACCTGAAGAAGGCCGGAGCGTACAAAGACCGAAACGTTGTAATGAACATGGCGACAAAGATGAGGACAATAGTCCGAATAATGTAAGTAATGTACATAAAACCTCATCTCAGAAATATAGACAGATAATATTTTTATTACACCTTATGTCTAACACAATTATTATTTTGGGAAAGATTTTAAATATTGTTAATACGCAGATTATAAAAATAGCTGAATTTTATAACACTTAATCATTGACAAAATTTAAGAAGGGCATATATTTATATATATATATATATATATATATATATATATATATATATATATATATATATATATATATATATATATATATATATATATATATATGGCCATGATGTTCCGTCAGATCGTTTCGAAACAGATTATATTTTGATAAACTTTTTGTATCAATTAATTATTTTTTTTTTCAGAATTTATAATTTTTTTGTTATGGTTAGATGAGCATTTTTCAATTGTTTTTGCAATAAATGTGGTACCTGCTAAAATGTTTATATTTTGTCAATCTATTACACGACTTTGTTCTTATATATGTAACATTATATAGCATATTGTCGTCCTCACATATATGTAAATGAGAGATAAAGTGTGTTTGTGGTTTTCAGCGTATCAGTGTTCGTAGAACTGAAGAGCCAGACGATCTATACAGATGTTTGTATTATATTGATCGATGGTTGTGCTTAATCAACCACACTGAAGAAAAGGATACAGACAATTAGTGACGAGTTTGTCACAAGATTTACGAACAAACATCTCTAGATTTAGAATTAAAAACCAAATCTACAGGTTTCAGACTATTCAGATTCTAGCCCCTACCTTGGTTGAAGAATAGATGGATTCATACCGCTGACAAGGAATTGTGCATGTAACTGAATGCAATGACCTTGACTGGAATTCGAAATTGGGCGGTGGTGCTATGGATAGCGGATCGGATTAAGAAATACACACATACACTCCCCTACACCGACATATATAGGTCATGAAGATTGCGTTCAAGAAAGAAAAAATGTTATCATTTGGTGTTACCTTCATTGTCGACATCTATATTTACACACGTTCTATCACGGTTATTGTGCATTTTTGTCTATAATTAAAAATATTTTAAATATATATATATTTTTATAACGCACGCACAGATATGCGCGTGCGTGTGTGTGCTGAAACAATCGGTTACACAAATCTACCCAATTCTCTGGTACTTCATATCGAAATAAATCAAATCCGCTGGTCTTCTTTTGAGATAAAAGAAATGAAAAAAATATTTAGTATATTCTTAAGCAGTTCTAGTATTTGTGCATATTATTCTGGTACTGAAATTAAAACATGTTTGTCACATTTTTATTAATCGTTTCAATAATTTCTGATAAAATTTAACAATGGAATTTAAACTTAACTTACTTAAGCATATTTGAAACCAAATTTTACACTTGACATCGTAAAAGATCTCTTTGTCATTTTACATAAAAGAATAGATCAACAAATCAATTTATCGAGAATTTTTTATTGGTTGAAGTCTGACTGATATTCGTTTATTGAATTTTATTCTGCTTTAATATTAATGTTTTAATATATCAAGCGATAATATTATGTTTAGTAATATTATTTTGTGTAAAATAATCTTTCTCCCAAGATAATTGCTTATAGATTATTAGACAATTAGTATTTATGCAATATTTCAAATCGCAAACAAACGTAATCTCAACTTCACCTGACATTTATTTAATTGATAAAAACGTATTATTTAATGAATATATATATAGAATCTATATAGTACAAATTGTGATTGACTAACTTTATATTTTACTTATCCTATATAGATGTTAGATTTCTTGATGGTTGGGCAAATTTAGCCTTGCATATATTATTAAATCACATATATACATAATTTCTAATACGGTAAGTATAATACTGGGATCGAGTTTATTATATTAAAGTTATGAAAGGATCTCTAAATTATGACTAGTATGGTAAAACACAAGCCCATTCGAGAAAGCTGCTTCAAAACTTTATAAAATGAAGTCATCAAATAAATTTTCTTAATAGCCCGGCATGGCTTACTGCAAAGACTTGTCATAGCTGATCCGACATTACAGACAAAAGAGTTACCTTGATTCAACCACTCAAGCAGAAATGAAAACAAACCCAAGAATGATAGCAAAAAAATCATTCGTGGGAAACATCACATTGTATAATTTCAGGATTTCAACGTTGGATTTGAATTGTAAAGTAATTGTTTGCTTGTCATTCTTTTAAAATCATTTAGTCGTTGATGAAGATCTAACTGACCTTTTCAAGGTCAGCTCATATCTAACGGTCGGCTTCCGGCAATATCCATTTGAAAAAAAAAACGGTTTTCGTACGATCACCGAATTTAAGCAAATTCGAGTCTGGTCAATGACTAGATGGGTGACATCTTAAGAATACCAGGTACAGTAAGCTTTCGTATGAGGTTGGTTTAATGGATAACGGCTCGGAATTGGAAAGCAGAGAAAAGTGTTCCAATTCATGTCGGTTAACTTATATACACTTATGAGCAAATAAAATTGGAAAATGAATCAATCCATAAATTCCCCACAACTATGTTTTAGACAGTAACAAACATATAATTATCTACAGCAAATACTTACAGTCGAAAAATAAATAATGACAAATCGAGAATAAGTAAAAAAAAAAACAAATAAATCTACATATCGTTCTTAGCGTGGATTAATACGTAGGAAATAGATGGGTCTTTTGCTTGCTAACGTAGATAAACATAAAAGCATATATTCAGAGAAGGAGGATATATATATATATATATATATATATATATATATATATATATATATATATATATATAAAAGTGAACATAGAAGTCAACACTTAGAGGCGACAGTCTGTTTCATGCCTAAATGCAATCGTCAGGCCACGAGTGGTGTTATTTTTCTCTGCTATTTATATGTACGGGTCAGTGGTGCATTGTGGGTAGTCTATTATGGCAGTTATTTTACCGGAAGTCGTTTATTCGGGATTGCAGGGATCTTACTTAATTGCACATTTTTCTTTGGTTTTCGTAAAAACATTTAACGTATGCAAATTAAAACTGGGGATATATATTTTTATTTTATTTTATGCCATATCACGCATAGACAAAAAAAACTTTACATATAGAAACTAGTAAGGATTTTATAGACAAATGGCAATATTTTCGTAACTGTAATACGTGTGGAAAGCACGAATATGGAGATATGTTGGAAGGGTTGTTTGGTTCAGTGATTTAATCTAGCGAAGTTAAATGGCGGTCAGCTGAAAGCCAGGCACACATGCAAATACGTTTGGCCTTGGCCTTTGGTATAAGAAATCACTAAAAAATACTCTTTGGTCTACTGGCACCATTGTATCTAACGGTGCAAAAATGCTATGTTAAATATAGACTTAGAACGAGATTTGTACCTTCAGGTTTTTATCATTACTTTTAAAAGTCACAATCTAAAAACGAATCTACAGAATGCCGAAAAAAGAAATTATTAGCATAGGATTTACTGTTACATCAAGCCAATTCAAAAGGGAATTGATGAGACAATGACTTAAAAATTGTTATTTTAAAAACAGTGAAATCTGTTCACTAAGACGAAGTTATAGCAATTAGTTTAATCGCTAAATCATCCACAGTAAATTTACATCAAGGTTCTTACACATTTCGTCTTTCTTGACAGATATCCTCTTAGACGAATATGATAAAATCTTAAATAACACTTAAGTAAAATCGGTAGACTATGTACCCAAACATATATTAAAAAGAATTTAAATTTTTACGGTTACCACTTCTTCAGACGAAATCACATCGACGTAAACATCACTTTGCATTCACAGTCCGATTAAGTCCTAAAGGATTAAAGACATAATACGAAATGAATAAACTGCTATATTTGATCCAGTTAATATGAATCCATGTTCTCTCTGTATTAAATTATCGAATAAATCCATAAACCAAAATGTGTTTTTTTTCTTTTCGTACTTTTGTAGGAATAGTTCACAGAAAATATAGTATGTATCTTAATTCTTTAAGAAATAAATTTTCAACACCTACAGTAAACTGAAATCAATATTTCGCAACGCAACCCTACGGTTTCAAATTAGAATTTTTGAAGAAAATGTACCACAACCACGTGTTTGTTAAACGATTATTCATATGAGTTTTTGAGAAAGTAACACGGCTATAGAAACAAAATTAATAACAGAAACATGATTAATAAAAAATATGATAGTAACTCAAATACGTTTAGCCAGTAAAATAACGTTTATAGGAAGAAGAAAATAATTGTGGATTAAAAAATCCATTAAGAAATTACCGTTACGTTCCGGCTACATAAACGAAGCTTGCAGATAATACGTAGAAGTGCAAAGAGAACAGGGTTTTCCTTAAAGAAGTAACTTCAAGTTTCCTTTTTCAAGATGATCTCCCTTGGATAAATTGGTAATTTCGCATATAGTTTATAGCATGAGGATTAATGTCAGTTTTATATACATTTCATACACACACATACACACGGAGAAACACACACTCACACACATACACGTACATACACGCATATGTGTGAAAAGCGAAAAGTACTGACAGTTGTAGGGGGTGATTTTTGTCTGAAATATTCTTTACATATTTATTGATTTAATAACAATTATAACAGTGATTTCTCCGTGTCTACTCTAAAGACGGTGGTGTATGAAGCGAGATATTTTCAATTATGTAAACCCAATACTAGTGGTTGTCATGCTTCTGTCTTTCACAATGACAAATGATAGAAAATGGTTACATAAATGGTTACATTATTTAATATTTAGAAAATGATATGACATACTTAGTTTGATATTTATACTTTTCATCCAGCCTATTTAAGATACTGATATTCATTTAAGGACTCAGCGAGTTCAAAATAACTATCAACATCCATCATCCATGCTAGAAGTAGTTATTCATCGAGGAACGGAATAATATGTAAGAAATCTTTAAACATCATAATACAATGTACAATAAAATACACAATACAATGTACAAAGTTAACGACATTATTCGTGCATAGAATTCCTTACATTTTGTCGATATATTATTAATAATATTATTATTATTATTATTATTATTATTTGTTTTTGTTGTTGATCTTATTGTTGATGTAATTTGCGCACATTTTTCCATTTCCTTTATTTTTTTAATTTGGTGTTCTTAACACTCTCTAAAGGCCCGTGTCGAATCCTGTAATGTTTAATGATGTGGCAAGGAATTTTTCTTATGCGTGATAAAATACACACAGTTTTCCTAGCAGCCAATTTCTTCTCTTTCATGAATATTTCAAACGATTAATGAATGCATTGCCTAAATGTATCTTTTTTTTATTTCACATCGTATGTAATTTAAATTTTCTTTTCCATTTCTTTTTTTTTTTTGGCTTTTCGGTTAATTCATTTAATCTTCGGGTCACTTTTTGATATTCTCTTTTCCCAACTGTTTGTCTTTCTACATCTTTCATCTTTCAACAGTATGGCCGTCTTCCTATTTTCTCTAATATTATTTACATTGGATAATTTGAAAACATTTAGGTTTCAGTCTGTGTCTACCTACTTTTGCGATTGCTATGACGAAGAGCCTTGAGACAGCAGAAATATGGATCTACAGAAGAATACTGAGAATACTATGGACTAAACCTATCAGGCTACGGTGAAGCTTTTACGAAAATCCAAACAAAATGACACCTATATTTAGATTCGGAAAGAAACATAATAAACATGGGGCACATAATGAGGAAAGTGGATTGGGGAATTTAACACTACGGACACTCGCATTTCCCGTCACTGGAACTCCTTTCCTCTTACTTCCCTGATAGCTATAATCCTCAAATATGCAAATGTAATGTCAATCTGCATCATCTGATGCCTTGATCTTGATCTTGATCCCTGTCTTTCTCTTTATCATTTCTCCAAACTTTACTCTTGCTCACTCTCTGAAACTCATTGCATGCTAGTGGTACTCCTGCCCTGCTTGGGGTGGTATGCTTAAAAACATATTTTGAAATCAATAGGATAAAGGGAACCAGCGAATCACCTGCCTAACGAGCGTGTGTATATGTACGATAGAAAAGAGATTGTTACAGATAACACAAAGAGACATGCTACTAAGAGCTATAAATAACAGAGAGTTTTAGAAAACTGTTATCACCGCCATCCTGAGAAGAAACTGCACAAAGACGTAAAAGAATGCCTTGTCATGTTCTTTTCATACTACTCTAAGTATATTATCTGTGGCTAAGTTTTTCTTACGTACCATTTTCTAGGAAACTCATGCTGACTCACAAAAGTATTCCTTATTAATTTCCATCCGTACTTTATATTTATTTCCTTTTCCATTTAATAGACGAATATTTTTTTATTTATTATTCATCTATAACCTCTTTAGCCTGTCATTTATTTTGTTAAGTATTTTTGTAAAATTTAAATATAATTCTAGATTTGGCATTTATTCAGTCCAACATTATTTACTTCATTTCACATTCTTACACACCATCGATTTTCTATCTCCCCTAATTCTATTCTTTCCAAGCATTATTTTTTCATTGTAATATAAAAATTAAATTTAAATGTCCAATATAATTTCTCTATTCCTTTGGCATTAAATGATATTGTTCGTTGCTAGTGCTTTGCCCTGTAATTTCATTATGATAAAACTAAAAACAACACTAAACCCATTTTGCTCAGTTAAATCTCTTTTCAATAATGCGCTTTTCAAGTTTTTTTCCTTCAGTGCTCCTTCCCAGTTTTCTTTCTTTAACGCTGCATAATCCACTGTTTTGTTATTCACGTCCCACTTTCGTATTTTTATTATTTATTTTCTTTATTCTACACCTGTTTTCCGTTCCGTATCTGTAACTGATAAAAATTTAAAGTTGTAGTGCTAACACAGGCCCGGATAACCTTACAATTAGAAGTACCTCTCCCACAAAATCAATATCTGATATTTAACTTTACATGCATCCTCTACTGACATGTTTCGATTTCCTACTGACTGCTGACATAAATAAAGAATGAAACGAGAATTTGATGCGATCACTTTTTGCCTGGTAAAAACTCCAATATCTCTACGCAGTTTCATCTCTAATACTGTGATAAATAATCGGAAAATATAAATTCAAGGTACATTTTACATATATTTCTTTTTAAATCCAAAAGTGTTACATAAAGTACAGCTTGAAGAAAATCCATAAAATATGACAGAGTTATCAAGTTTTCCGAAGTATATTCGACTCTCATCGTTCATATCAAGCATACATTAATTACATACGGCTGTAATAAATAAATTAAAAAGGTGTAATAAAGTACATTCATACGACTTTATATCATGTTGTATCACTGAGTGTCTAGTAGCAGACATTATTTTTCAAAACATAAGCTAATATCTTAGTGAAGATAAGTATATACAACTAAACATATACTATTTTCAGAAAAGTCAGCAAATATCTAAAAATCGTTAAAATACTTCTGAGCATTTCGCCTCTCTTTCTACAACAAATCACCGTAGCGTGTAAAAAAGATAAATTGCGACAGGAACAAGAAAACAAGCGAAATTACCACACAAAACATTATTATTCAAAAGATGGATTGAAACAAAAGTAATGTAAACATTTATACACATTGCTTTGCAGTCAACCGATATATATATATATATATATATATATATATATATATATATATATATATATATATATATATATATATATATATATATATATATGTTTCGCGCTGCATATGCATATACAACTATTCAGGTCCAGCCGAATCTGCGCTTACACAATGAAGAAAACAACGGGAAAATAAAAAATATCGAAGTCAGAAAAAGTTTTCTTTTTGTACTCCTTTGTTTATCAAGAAATCTCTTGTTTCTTTCTTTGTCATCAGCGAAATGAAAGCACATTCATGTTTTTGTATAACGCTGATATATATATATATATATATATATATATATATATATATATATAAAATGTGATTATATCTGTATTATATGGTTACAAATGTAGATCAAATATGGATCGGTATCTGATGGGATGATAAGACAAAGAACAAATAGGAAACGTTTATCAATCTAACAAGTTTCACTTTTTCGACTGATTAGTTAGTGAGATAAAAGCGACAAAATGAGATAGCTTTGATACTTTCAATTTTGTTTAGGTTTATTTTCATTGGTCACTCGTTTATCACGTCTATTAAAAACAGATAATTCCATATGTATATAAGTTTGTAAAAATTAACGTATGTCTAAGCGGGCATCGGATGTTATTGTAGTCTTGTATGTGTGTCTGTCTCGTGGGAAGAGCTGTCAGCCAGCACAGTTAGTTGGCACTCCATTTAATCTGGGACTGCTTTTATAAACTTACTCTTTTTATTAAATAGATATAATTTAGATTCTTTAAGAGTGGATTTAAAGAAGGATATCAATGTAATATAATGATACAGGCGAGTGTGTATAGTTAATAATAATGTTATTATTATCATTTTAAAATATTTTTCTCCTTAAAAATATGTTCTTTTTTCTTTTAATTAGAGTGGTGACTTCAAATTATTTTCAGAATTGTTCCTATGCAAAAAAAGGGAAATGATCCTTTGTTCAAACGCAAATATTTCTTGCATTCGTAAATGCGGACATTTAAAATACTTGATGTCTCACAGATATAAACATTTTTCTTTGCAAATTTAAATTTTTGTTGTATTTATTGTTCTTTCAAATTATATCTCCGATTGTCTTGAAGTTTGTGGTAACGATCCTAGTATTAGGGATGAGTAAATTCTTTACAAGTTTTGTAGAAAGAATGATGGGGTCAGGATTATGAATTTTCGGTAATTTTGTTAGAAGTTGTGTTGTCTGGATTTGTGAGTTTATTTATTCTGTGAGCCCATTTTTAGAGCTGAGGATAAAATAAGGTCACCTGTTAGTGTTCTTACTTGGTTGCCTTTTTTTAGAATATTTAGAATATGTAGAACTCGTTAAAGGACGACTAAGCATAAAGGAACGTTCACTCAGAAAAAATTGAAATGTGTCGTAAACGAATAACGGTGATTTTAAATTGAAAAAATTATCTACAACGAGACACCAACTAAAAAGAAAAAAAAACTGGCCGACTACAAAACATGCAGGGAATTAAAAGGCGCACAAATGCACCGTGTCGACTTTAAAAGGTAACGAACTTTAAAAAAATATTTTTTTGTTTGTTCAACAATATAGTGACGAATTACCTCTGATAATAAAATCAGAAGTTGTCATTGAAATACGCGAACTGAAGTCGAAAAATAAAAAGTCCGACGGTCTCTGTTCACAAAAAAAAAAAAAAAATACCAAAGTTCATTATCACGGGCGTGAATCTAAAAGCAAGACATAAAATTAAAAAGTCGTACGTTGTTTAGACTTTCTGGTCAGCTTATATGATATCGGTGGATACACAAATTAAAAGTATATTCTTTGTTGCATGAACACTATCAGCTAAAGATGGAGGAATTATCCAAAGTCATATCTGAATTATTCAAATCCCAGTATTTGAGTCAGCAACGTCAGCATGAACAGTTTGCCTTATTAATAAGGGAACAACAGATAGCACAGCAAAAATATCAAGAAAAGCAAGATGAAAGACAGCAAAAATATCAAGAACAGCAAGAGGAAAGACTTTTAGAAATTCAAAAGTTAACACTGGAGAAATTAAACAACTATCAGGCAAATGAGGGAAATTCTTCATATTCTAATAACACCATATTTAATTCGCTGGAAACTTTCAACTATGTGCCAGACGAAGAAAAAAGTTTGAAGCATACTTTAAACGATATGAAGATATTTTCTACACAGACTGTGAAAAACTGGTCGAATTCAAGAAAAGTCAGTCTATTACTAAGAAAGCTAGGTACAGCAGAACATAGCAAATTTGTAGATTTTATTCAACCGTGAAAAACAACTGAATTGGAATTCTCGGAAACAGTGAAATTGCTAAAAGAGCTGTTTGGAGCAAATATGTCGCTTTGGCATAAGCGATGGTTATGCATGAATGTCTCTAAATCCGACGATCAGGATTACTTAACATATGCATCTATAGTGAATAGACATTGTGACAATTTCAGATTGGCAGAGATTACGGTTGAAGAATTCAAGTGTTTAATTTTTGCTCAAGGACTGGTATCCAGTAACAGTGGCGAAATAAGACGTAGAGTTTTGTCTAAACTCGAATCTGAACAAAAACTTACCCTGCAAAAGTTAGCAGAGGAGTGTCAACGGGCCGTAAGTTTAAAGAAAGAGTCTCAAAAAATCGAAGAAGCTGGTATTGCTTATATTAAAAAAATAAAAAAACAGTCAAATTACCCATCAGCAAAAAATTGGAGTAAAAATTCGGCGTATTTTAAAAATAGACAAGAAAAATGAAATAAAAAGAAGGAGGATGGAATAAAAGTCCCACCATATAAATGAAGACGTTGTAACGAAAACACTAGGAGGTAAATTGCCCATATAGAAATAAGAAATGTTTCGTGTGCCACATGAATGGTCACAAAGGATCGTGTTGTAAAACGAAAAAATTCAATAGCCGAATTAGACAAACAAATTCGAATATCAAATCATATAGAGATTTGAGGAAATATGTGACGACTGAAATATTTAAAAAGAATATCAAATTTAAACTCGATTCGGGGTCAGATTTAACAATAATGAACTATAAAACATGGAAAACTTTACAAAGGCCTACAATAATGAAGTCAACGAAACTCGCTCGAACGGTAACTGGAAAGGAAATTAACTTCGAAGGCGAGGTTGTACTTCCCATTAAATTGAACGGGATCGTTAAAAAAAATTCTGAAAAATGGAGAAAACTTGATGGGTACAGATTTTATTGAAACATTCGAATTGTGGGATAAACCGTTAAACTCATTCTGCAGAAAAGTAGAAAGTAATACGCAAACATGACAGTACATTAAAGATGAATTAAAGAAAAAGTTTCCGGAAACATTCACACCTGGTCTTGGAAGATGTAACAAGTTCGAAGCTAAATTTGAATTAAAGAAAATACTATGCCAATTTTTAAAAAGAAACGTAACGTGCCTTTCGCAAGTGTACAGAAAATTAACGAAGAACTTGATAGGTTGGAAAAAATGGGAATTATTTCGAAAGTAGAATCTAATTCATGGGCTGCGCCGATTGTGTGCATAAAAAAGAAATCAAACCAAATCAGAGTCTGCGTTGATTTTTCGACAGGGTTGAACTCGGTAATTAAGGACTACCATTACCCGTTACCGAGTCCGGAGGAGATTTTTAACAAGCTAAATGGCGGAGTAATATTTTCAAAAATCGACTTATCAGATGCCTATCTCCAAATTCCCGTCGAAGAGGAATTTTCGAAGTTACTAGGGATAAACACGCATAGAGGTTTATTCAAGTACAACAGGCTTCCTTTTGGTATTAAAGTGGCACCAGCCATTTTTCAACAAGCTATGGACGTCATGTTGAATGATTTAGACTTTGCGTGTGCCTATTTAGATGACATCATAGTAAGGAGTGCAAACGTCGACGAACATCAAGAGCACCTCAATCAAGTATTTAAAAAGATTCAGGACTTTAGATTTAAAGTCAAAGAATCAAAGTGCGAATTTGGTTTAGAGGAAATTAAATATTTAGGTCACATAATCAACAAAAATGGCAGATTTCCAGATCCGGAAAGCTCCATTGCGATTAGAGACATGCCAGCGCCCACTAATGTGACGACGCTACAGTGTTTTCTGGGGCTCGCAAACTATTATCAAGCGTTCATTAAAGGAATGTACAGTCTAAGAGCTCCGTTGAATGAACTACTAAAAAAAGACAAGGCATGGAAATGGACGGTAGAATGCCAGAAAGCCTTTGATGAAATAAAGAAAATGCTTACGTCCGACCTCTTTTTAACCCATTACAATCCAAAACTTGATATTGTAGTAGCAAGTGACGCTAGTTCATACGAGGTAGGAGCGTGTATTCAACACATAATGCCAGATGGTTCTAGAAAACCAATTGCACATGCTTCGAGAGCATTACTCCCAGGAGAACGAAGTTACTCACAGATACAAAAAGAGTCTCTGAGTATCATTTTGGCCATAACAAAATTTCATAGATACATCTACGGCAGACATTTTATGTTAGAAACGGATCATAAACCTCTGATCACTATTTTGGGTCAAAGAAAGGGTTACCCGTTTATACGGCAAATCGACTGTTAAGATGGGGAACCATTCTTCTTAATTATGATTTACACATAAAGCACCTATCATCCAAAAATAGAATTCATGTGGATACTTTATCAAGACTCGTACGGAGTCAAGAAGAAAGATTCGAAGAATCAATTATTGCAAATATCAGAGCAGATTATGAGCTGAAAAGCATGGTAAACAACATTGTAAGAGAGCTACCGGTTACATCAAAGGAAATCGAAAAAGAAGCTGAAAGCGATGAATACATTTTAGAAATAAAAAGCAAAATGGTAGCAAATGACCAAAAAGTGCAGGAGATTTATTCAATATGTGACGGAATTTTATTATATGGTGAGAGAGTAGTAGTACCAAAAAAGTTGCAGAAAAGAATCCTACGAGACTTTCATATGGGTCACCCGGGGATTAATAGAACAAAAAGCTTAATGCGAAGCTTTGTATGTTGGAAAGGAATGGATGTGGATATCTAAAACATGGTTCATCGATGTAAAGGGTGTGCGTTAGCAGCTAAGGCACCACCTATAGTACACAAACCATGGCCAAAGACGGATCATCCGTGACAAGATTACAAATTGATTTCGCTGGTCCAGTCGAAGATTATTACTACTTAATAGTGGTAGATAGTTTTACAAAATGGCCGGAAGTACTACACTGCAAAAAGCCTACGTCCAATACCACAACAACTTTTTTGCATGAACTATTTGCACGTTTCGGTGTGCCAGAGTGTATTGTGAGTGACAATTGTACACAATTCACTTCTGAAGAATTTAAGGAATTTTGTGAGTTATATCAAATTAACCACATAACGACGCCGCCGTATCATCCGAGATCCAATGGACTCGCAGAAAGATTTGTCGATACGTTAAAGCGCGCTCTGAAGAAAGCCTCAGGAGTTCCAACGGAAAAGGCGCTTCAGCGATTCCTACAAGTATACAGAATCACGCCAAACCAGAGAACACAATCAAACATGGCACCAGAGGAACTAATGTTCGCTAGGAAAATTAAGTCAGTGTTTGACAAGCTTTTGCCGGGAAAAAATAGAGTAAAGGATACTATGTATACAGCTAGAAAAAGATACACCGCCGTAGAGAAGGGAGTGTTTCAAGTGCTACAGAAACAACGTTGAGTTCTGGGAGCGAGGCATAGTGGACAAGAGAATCGGTGACCTGATTTACATAATTAAAGGGCCGACGAATACTCATAAAAGACACCAGAACCAACTTAAAAAATGTTACGTTCTAGAGCATGAAGAGAGTATACCGGATGAGAAGGAAGATCCCATTGATGTAATGTATGATATTTTTCAAGTAGAACCTCCGAAGAATACTCCTGAACCGAGAAGATCCGGTAGGAATCGAAAGTTCGCGGACCCATTGGACGTGAATCCAAAACGGAAAAGATATTAAAATTAAGCGGATTGACATATACATATTAAGTATGCAAATGGGATCTACAAAGAAATAGCCATAATCATCATCCCATATAGGAAGCCAGTTTGAAATCCAAAAGGGATTCCAAGGCTTGTGAGGGGGTGTTGTGGTAGGATCCACCTAATTTGCATAGTGGAGTACTGACTATATAAATATGGTTGGAACCGGGAAGACATGAGAGGCGAATCAAGAGATTCAACTAGAGACTGTGCCCGACTGCGACTTAGTCAACACATTCTCCAGGAACGGTCTTCCCAGGAATATACAAAAGACTATATGTAAATATTGTGTACACTTTCTTGTTTCAATACATTTTGTTCTAAGTACATTTTGTGTTGCATTATTATTCCATGCATTAGTCAAGTTTCAACAAAAACATGAGAACATGAAAACTTTAATTTAATCCTCAAAATAAATGGTAACAATATTATGTGTTTTACCTAAAATAAAACAAATCAATTACAATTAAATTCCCATAAAATGTAGATGTTGACGGTTGTATTGTAGACTGTGGAAGGTATGTTCATGTATATTATTCGGGAAAGACAGTGCTTTCTGTACCTACAATACTTGCATGGTAAAATAAGCCATTTAGAAGGGTTCCAATAAAGAAACCACATGCCGAAAGCTATCCGGAAACTATCTTTGCCACCGGAGAGAAATTTAATTTGATAAACCGATCAACAGAAAGAATGAGGAATATGAATGAAACAATAATCTAATTCATATTTCGTATTTTTATTGGGAAAATACTCAATCGGCTTTAAAAGTACTGCAGGCATTGTCTGGTTTGTGAATTAATTACTCCAATTATGAATCATATGGAAGTAATTAAGGAGTTTTTGACGCCTAGCAGCAATTGAGTGTACCACGCATTTTCTATTCATATGCCAAAGTAATCTGTCGGAGATTTCGATCTCTATTTCCGAAACTCATCACAGTGCGATAATTTTTATATTGCTACAATGATATTCTTAAAAATTACTCTGAGAAAATCATTTTCTGTATTTAAATTTAATTTTGGATATACCGCTAGCAGCATATACAACTTCGATGACATTTTAACATACACCAGAATACCAAGAAGAATTTTGCGTTGAATTGAGTATTACAGTTCTGACAAAGTTTGTCAGAAGTCGAATCATGCGGTAACAATCATGAATCTTAGTTACACTTTGGAAGAAAAACGTAATACACTGCGAAATAAATAGATTCAATTTATTTTATATACAATTATTCAGTTTTATGTTAAAATCACATGAATACATCTCCAAGATAGTTTGGATAATAATGAATGGTTTCAATGTTTCATTTTCACTGCCCCACCCAGTTAACTTCAATATAAATTATAGTCAATCAAAGAAAATTTGTGGTTGAAATGTATGACGCTGATATAAAACGTATTTTAATCGAAGCATCAACTAGTTGGAATTTCTGCTATCTGCGACAACGGAGTGTATGCATATGCGGAGACACGCATACGCACGAGTGAGTGACAAAAAGATTACTGAATGAAAATAATAGAAACATATTTATTTCCTCATGATAATATTTATATATAATTTACACGCACACGCACTCAAAAACACACAGAAATACAAACATATATATTATATATAATAAAGAAACAATTTATACAAAGAATTAGATAGCAATGTTAATATGAATAATGGCGAAACCACTTCGCTAACAAGACTTAATGAGGCATTACCTTACCATCAATTCCTTGAATAATAAGTTCCGTATATTCGAGTAGATGTGAGATGGAAGACACATGTCAAGTACTTTCAACAATTGCCATCTTCAGGGTACAATTCTTCCATAGGAAGGCACACATGAAGATAAAATAGGTGTAGACCATTTTTAATTATGCTAATTATTGACAGTTGAATATATGTTTTGGGGCGTGCGATGCCGCGACGCCAGAGTTCTCGTTCAAATCGATCACCTGAGTCTTTTGTTTGAAGTTTGGGAAATTATAAATCTACGAAACTATGCTTGTTATATGTATTTATCTGTTAACGTTAGATAAGCTTAGCATACTCCACTTGGTAGAGTAAAAGTGTCTTAGTAGTTTTCAACAGAATGGAGTAGGAGGAGATATAATGTATATTTTTACGTTTCTAAATTATTTGAAATACTAGGTTGCTATGTATATTTCTTCGTTTCTTATTCTTTTCTGATGTCCTGCCAATGACCTTGAAGAACAATATTTCCTAGTATTTTTGCTTCTTCGTAACTCTGATCATCCTGAAAACTGATATCTACCGTTATTTAAATGTTATTTCAGAGTAGACGCCCATTTGAGATTGAATACCGAGTAGACAAGAATGATTAGGTTCTACATCTTCAATTTGCTTTTAGCCATGGTCTCAAAGCTGCTCGAGATATTTCTGAAGTGTACGCTGACTTACGACAGAAATTCAGAGAAATGGTTTTCCCTGTTCAAGAAGTGGAATTTCGAAATCACAGACTCTCAGCATTATGGCTGACCTGTGCAGTTTGATGGGAACCATTGCACACGCTGATTAAAGAAAGAAAGCGAAACCCCGAGGGAATTGGCTAAGAAGGGTGCAAGCTCTTATGCTGCTATCGCTCGTCATCGTCACTAAAAGAGTAATTTCCATAAACAGGACGTATTTGTGTAACAAAGAATGATCGAAAGAAAAAATTTGAGATTTCCTCCATACCACAAGTTTACCCGCTCGATGTCAAGCTTCTCGTGAATATACTGAAAGATTCCGTCATCGTATTATCAGCGGGGACACAAAATGGTGAGTATGAATAGCTGAGTTCAGATAAGCAGGAAGCAATTCTATCCAGAGCTGATTCCACGCAAGTGAATGATCTGCGTTTTGTCAGATTAGAAAGAACTAATTTACAATGAAATGTTCAAATCAACCAAACGGTCAATGTTAAATTGTATAGGTTCAAGTAAGCAATTCAGCGGAAAATACCTGAAAGACGATACAGTGTGATTGTTCAACATGATAATTTTGGCACTCACATCGCTAATATAAACCAAAGCTGAAATTATAGAGCTCGGTTGGGAGGTTCTGTCATATTCACCTGAATTAGCCGTTTCAGAATGAATCTTAAACCACCTTCTACCAATTTGTGGTGTGTTTCGTTCAACAACAATGTGGGGCTTAAAACGTGACTTGATCAATTTTTCGGGTCAAAAACTAGAGGCTTCGACGAGGCTTGAAACAGCTTGTGGATGTTTGGCAGGAGGTAATAAACACTGAAGGATAATAGATTGTTGAATTATTCATCAGAACTATTAATAAAAAATATATTAAAATTAATTGCAAGGAATGAAAAAAAATTGTAATAAAATTTGTTTTAGGCAGATTAATTGTTCAAATATTTTCTGTCATGTTAGGTAGTTTAATAGTAATTGTTTTTCATTTCTGTTATGTGAAATGAGCTCAGAACTTTTGTTTGCAAGTTTATTTTGTTCCTTATATGTGATTATTTCTGTTTTGTCATAAGTAAAAGTTTACATTGATTTAATATATTTAAAATATGTTTTCTTATTTTCCAATTTCAAACACTGAAGCAATGCATTTGAAAAGTTTTAAAAACATTTGAGTCACGCATTGCGCCCTTCTGGTCTTCAGAAACACGCACACGCACACTCATATATATATATATATATATATATATATATATATATATATATATATCGAGGGCATTTGCATGTTTCTTTAAAGACAACTGAGAAGGTACTATGATTAACCTGCTTAATTATTTTTTCTTGTGTTCGTGCAAATTTTCTCTTTCCCTGACACAATGTGTTTAAAAACTATCCAACAATTCTGCATATCCGAGAACTTTCGGCTATACATTTTGTCATTATCAAGGATGATTTTATTTTTGCCTTACCTGAATGCTTGTGTTATTTATGTACCTATATTTATAGGAATGTTTTATTTTCCAAAAAAGGTCAGCACATTTTGGCCGTGTTCATAGTTAATGTTATTGAGTGATAGCTTTTACTATTTATTATAAGGGCTTTCATTGTTTTTAATCTTATTTTTAATGTGTGTGTTTAAATGAGTTTTAGTGGAGCTCTGGTCTGGTAGGTGTAATGTAAGACGTCTGGAGAGGCAAGTATTAGTGTGGCCGATGTAATTATTTTTGTGTTTGGATGGTCAGAATCACAGTGTCTTAAGCGGCATTCGAACTTATAAATAATCTTGTTTTTTTGTAGCTTTGATTTGCAGGTTTTTTATTTTTTATAATGTGTTTAGCTGTTATAAATTTAAAACCGCTGAAATTAAATAAATGAAAAATAACAGCACAATAATGGAATTAATGTCTAAATTGAAAGTTCTTGAGTGCTTTGAAATATTATTGTGTTATTGTCACAATTGAATACATGGGAGTTATTGCTGATTTTCTTTCATATATACGTTTGTATACGAAGAAAATGAAGAAATGGTAAATATTAAAACCATAAACATTTATTTTAGAGACTGTTAGATGCAGATCTGATGATACGCAGAATCATTGAATGTGTGTTTATCTGTATGTGTGTGATAATAATATATACATTTTTAACATATCAAGAACAATGTTGAGGGACAAAATGTATGACAAAATGTAATATTTTTCCGTATTACGCGTTTCGCCCTTTCAGACTTTATCGGACAGAATTTGTTTCATTGCTGCGACTACCCAAGCACAAGGTGTAGGGTTGATTTGAATTTTAAATTTTATTTTGTTTTTTCTTCGTATATAATCTATCCGATTTCATTTAGATTTTTTGTTTCCATCAATTTATTATTATTATTTAAAAAATATAACATAAACATGTTATAAAATCACTACAAAAATAGCCATTTTGTTTCAAAACCTCCGTGTCTGATGATGCTGAATGTAGAATAAAGGGTTTAAAAAGTTTCAAATTAATTAACGATCCTTCGCAAGGGGAAAACGCTGTTACATAAGAAGGAATGACCAATCAAAATACAAGTATACGAGAATTCAAAAAACTTGACAACGGAGTAAGGTTATAACAGCTATTAAAAGCTTTAAAGTTGAGGGTTACACTAAAATAGAATTTATTCTAACCAATAAGTATTAAATTATATGATAAAATTTGATATAATTAAAAATTAAAAAATACCAATTTTAAAATCTAAATTTAATCTCTATTAAGTTTAAAATTATAATATTACTGAGGAGAAAAGAAAAAAATTCCTATGTTATTCAATTTATTTTTTCATTGAAATTACGTTATTATAGACGATAAATAGGCTGGTCTTCAGGACAAAATGGATACATTAAAATTCCAAGTGTGTGAGTAGGGTGCTAACCTCTCGCGTAAAACAATACAAAAACACTCAAATTATAATACATAAGCACCCAGAAATATTTAGATATATACACAGACATAAAGGTGACGAGACAGGAAACATCTCCACGGCCCTTTAAGAAAAAATCCGAACAGATATATACATAAACAATTAAATGTGCATGAATTTTCTATACACATAGACTCCGATAAATACATGTACACACATCCACATACATTGACCTAGACAGTCTGTTACAACAACCAAGAAATTTTCAAGACTGAAAGTGTTGTTAAATGAATGCTAACCACGTATTAAAACATAACTTATACTGGCAAATATACATAGATAGAAATTGTCAAATAGAAAAGACAAACAAAGTATATGGAAAGAAAGGACATTAAAACAGAGATATATATTTAAAAATAACATTATCTAATATATAAAAAACGAAAATTCCAAACACACAAACATATATTAAAATATATATTTTTGTATCATATAAGTCGATATACACCTTATTATACATTAGGTGAAAGAAAATAAGAACTACCTACAGATATAAGTGCACAGTCACACATATATACATATATAAACATACACACATACACACAAATATATGACTAGAGATACCCACATATATATACGCATACACATATGTATAAATACACATTCAGAAGCAAGTATAAACATATCAACACACACAGCGACGTAAAAAATAAACAAACTAAAGATAAATATATATACTTACATGCACATCTATACAAATACACATATACATACATATACACATACATATACATACATACATACATACATACATACATACATACATACATATACATAAACTGTTGTGGATTAAGGATGAAATCCGATATCAATAAATAACAAACGCCAGGAATAGATAAGGAAAATAAATGTATTAATGTAATAATGTAAACTGGTAATACGGGTTATTAGATCCATGAATGCGGGTTAGTAGTAATAACATATATATATAGTCTTGTTATTGAAGTATCGCGGTATGACTCCTTACTGAGTCTAGGTGCTCGTGACGGTGACTTGTGTAACCTCCTCTAATACTACTCTGATACTACACTGATACAGACTTCTCGACTGGCTTTACGTACTCCCGTGTATTCACTGGCGGTAGTATATGTATACCTCGGTTGAGTCCATTTGTGTGAAAGACGGGAGACCCCTTAACACCCCCTTCTTAGATAGGGACTTAGTATCATTTCCTTTTAAGGTTGATGATCAGAGGTTCAGTAAATTTTCTCTTCCTGTTTTACCTTCTAAATTCTCTATCTTCCTGTGGTCTTTGAATCTCAATAGAGTCGTCATTTTCTGCGGGGGCGGGAGAGCTTGGCTCCTCAACCCGTCTTTTGTGTGTTTGGTCAACAAACGTTTTGCCTTGTACTGTGTACATCACATTTCCCAGCCTGTTAATTATTGTTTCAGGCTCCCAGTAATCCATATTTTTTTCTGAACATCCTAAAGTAAATTCGTTCTCCTGGTTTAAACGATCTCTTCGGTACAATAGCTCTATACTGGTTTTTGTTCTTGTTTGGCATTAATTTACCAAACACAGACCGTATTCTCCAGGCAAACATCAATTCCGCTGGTGAATGACGAGATACTGTGTTCCAGTTAGGTGTTATTCTGTATCGCTATCCGTCGGTACATCTTCGGCTTTCTTAAAAGCTCTTTTTAGAGTGTCTACGAATCTTTCGACTTGTCCGTTTTACCTTAGGTGGTACGGAGCTATCTTGATATGCTTTACTTGGTATGTCTCACAAAATTCTTTGAAGTCACTGGAGGTAAATTGTGTACCGTTATCAGTTACCAAGCAATCCACGACGCCGAATCTGGCGAATAATTCGTGTCGTTGGGTGTTTCAATCTGGAAACCTCAGGCCATTACCTGAAACTATTTACTCTTATTATGTAGTAGTAACCCTCTATGGGTCCTGCGTAATCCATGTGGATTCTGGACCACGGTCTGTCAACTTTAGGCCATGGCTTTTGTATAGAGGGTGGTGCTTTCGCCACAGCAGCAAAGCCTTTACAACTTTCCACCATTTGCATAATATCATCGTCCATGTTAGACCAGTAGACAAAACTTCTCATAAGTGCCTTTATTCGGTTTTTTTCCGGATGTCCTAAATGAAAATATTTCAAGATTCGCCTTCGTAGCGACTTCGGTATTACCACTCTCTCGGTATACAATAATATGTAGTCACAGATTGAGAAGCTGTCTGTTAAATTATTTTCCTTCTCTGCTATTTTTTTCTTGGTATTCTGAATAAATTCATCCTTTTCCGCTTCTCTACTTATCTCTAGCAAAGTCACAGGTAGTTACTTTATTGTAGTGTTATTGTTATTGTATAACACTTTACTGATTGCATCTTCAGCTTGTAGTGCCGCTATTAACGAGTCTTCCAACGGTTCGCATTTCGCCGGTATTAATCGCGATAGTCCATCAGCGTGCCCAATTTTCTTTGATGGTAAGAACTCAAATTTGAAATTGTAGTTTAGTAACACAGTCTCCCATCTTAAAAGTCTGTTCGCTGTATAGACTGGTAGAAATTTTTTTAAACCGAAAATCGTAAGAAGGGGTTTGTGGTCCGTTTGTAGCGTGAACTCTCTCCCATAAATATATCTGTGAAAACGAGTTATTGAAAATAATATGCCTAATGCCTCATTTTCAAACTGTGTATAGTTTATCTCCGCCGCTAATAATGATCTAGATGCGTGTGCAACGGGTTTCTTTGTACCGTCCCTCATCTTGTGTAGATTACACGCACCTACGCCGTGTGAGCTCGCGTCACCTGCAATAATGATTTATAATTCGGGATCGAAATTTGTCAGTGCTAACTCCGAAGTTAATTTTTGTATTATTTCCTTAAACGCTTTTTTACAGTCTTCTGTCCAATTCAAATGTTTCTGCTTTTTTAGTAACTCATTTAGTGGGGCCCTCAATTTATGCATAGTATCAATAAATTCGCCATAGTAGTTAGCTAGTCTCAGGAAACTTTGTACTTCTGCAACATTTGTTGGTTCAGGTATGTTTTTAATTGCCCATGCCCCCTCAGGGTCTGGTTTCCTGCCACTTTCATTAATTATATGGCGTAAGTATTTAATTTCATTTAGGAAAAATTCACACTTTTTTCCTTTAACTTTAAACCCAAATTCCTGAAGTCTTCTGAAAAGCTCCTTTATGTGCGATGTGTGCTCTTCAATATTGTCGCTCTTAATTAGAATGTAATCCAGATAAGCAGTCGCAAAATTCTGGCCCATGAGCATTGTGTCCATCGTCTGCTGAAAAATTGCTGGTACAACTTTTACCCCGAACGCTAGTCTGTTGAATTTATACAACCCTCATTGCGTATTAATACATAGAATTTTCGTACTCTCTTGTTGTACTGGGATTTGCAGGTAAGCCTCACTTAGATCTATTTTGGCAAATATCTTACCGTCGTTGAGTTTTGTAAATATTTCCTCTGGGTTCGGTAATGTGTAATAATTGTCTTTTATAGCCTTATTTAGCCCCGTCGAAAAATCTGCGCATACACGGATTTCTCCTGATTTCTTTTTTTACATAGACTACCGGTGCTTCCCATTCACAAAACTCTATTTTTGAGAGGATCCCAGTTGGTTCAATCTCTCTAATTCTTTGTCGATTTTATCTATAGTAGCAAACGGTACGTTTCGCTTTGTTCTAAATACTGGTTGGAAGTTTTCTTTTAATTCAATTCTAGTTGTGACTTTGTTGCATTGACCCAACCCGCTCGCAAATACCTCGGGGAATTGATTATATAATTCTTCCTTTAACTTTGTCGCCTCTGATGATTCACCCTCTAACTTTTCGCAAAATGAGCTGATAGGAAGGTCCAAAATGTCGAATTTTTGCATCCAGTCTGTCACCACTTAATTTTCTGTATCTTTCATTACGTATATATTGAGATATTTTTTGGTTTTCCCGTGAAATTTAACATTTACGATTATTTCTCCTTCGAATTTTATACGCTTTCCTCTCACCGACTTAGCAATTTTTTGTGTATGTAACATGGTTGGCTGTTAAGCTTTTTCCATGACTGTAGGTTAATTGTCGTCAGATCGGAACCCGAGTCTAGTTGCATTTTTTTTTATTAAAGATTACATGTTCCACCCTATGTTTGTATTGTCTTCATCATGCATGCTAGTAGCTCTCATCCTACCAGTAGCATTTCTCTTCCTACACTGGGATGCCTTGTGCCCCATTTTTCCACACACAAAACAGTTTTTATATTTAAAACGGCAATCCATATTCCAGTATAGTCCTCCACATCGATAACATGCAGATGGTTGGCTTATATTTGCTTCGATTTTCGTCATAATTTGCACTATATGGGCGAGGGTGAAGAACGTAAACTTTTGTTTAACTTACGTATATGAGATACTCCTGACTCCTCAATGTTCTTCGAGTCTTTCTTTATACTCAAGCATTTTTGGCAATCTTCTCATAGTTGTTGTAGTGTTATTCCAGTTTCATTTTTTAGTTTTGAAAGCATTCTTTTGCGTATTTCACTGTCTTTTGCTGAGACTAACAATTGAAAAAAGATGAGACACCTGAAATTGTCCGGTGTTAATTCTGCCAACTAGAAGTCGTTGCAATGTTTATTCACGATTGCGGCAAACGTGGAATAGTCCTCATTTTCGAACTTTACCAGGTTAAGACATTTCCACCTCTTGTGAAAGAGTGACGTTTTCGGACTGAACACCTCTGTAAGACATGTAACTATTTCGTCAAACGTTAATCCGTTCGTCTTTTTTGGCAAAATATAATCCACAAATTTTGTGTATTCTTCGGTTCCTAATTTTCTGAGCAACAGACTTAGCTTCTTTGCTTCTGTCCAGTTTTGACAATCGATGTTAAAGATGTCTTCGTGTCGTCTAAAATAATCCCCGAAATTTTTATGCCTTTCTAGAGATTATTTAAAAGTTTCTATCGTATTTCACACTGCGTCTTCCGTGTTTTAATCCTCGTAAATCGCCAAGATGATGTGGATACTGGCAAAAACGGCAATTGTTTTTTTTCTTTTTGTGTGAGTTCGAATACCTCGTGGCCAATTTGTTGTCGACGAGGAAGAATTTTTTTTCTTTCTTTCCCGTGTGAGTTCGATATACTCGTCTCCAATTTGTTGTGGATTCCGAGATGGAATCCGATATCAATAAATAACAAACACCAGGAATAGATAAGGGAAATAAATGTATTAACGTAATAATACAAACTGGTACTACGGGTCAGTAGATCCTGGAATGCGGGTTAGTAGCAATAATATATATATAATCTTGGTATTGAAGTATCGCGATAAGACTCTTTACTGAGTCTAGGTGCTCGTGACGGTGACTCTTGTGCTAGCCTCCTCTAATACTACTCTGATACTACTCGACTGTGTTAACGTACTCCCGGGTATTCACTGGCGGTAGTATATGTATACCTCGGTTGTGTTCATTTGTGTGAAAAAGGGGAAACCCCTTAACATAAACATATGAATTTATACATATACGTATATAAACTAAACACACGAACATACATATATGCACACATATATACAGACACAAGCATATACATAAAAAACCCATACAAACGTAAATTCAACATACACCTATATAAATATATATAAGCACATACACATACATATATATATATTGACGATAAAATATAATTAAAGTTCATAATTTTTTAAAAAGTAACCACACACAGTAGTTGATTAAGTCTATAAGCAATTAAAAAATCCTTATCAAACAAAGGTAGATCGTCACATTTATGTGTGTGTATATATCTACATATTTCTGGGTGCTTATGTATTATAATCTGAGTGAGTTTGTATTGTTTTACGCGAGAGATTAGCACCCTACCCTCACACTTGGAATTTAAATTTATACATTTTGTCAGGAAGACCAGGCGATTTTAGCGTCTGTACTAACGTAATTTCAATGAAAAAATAAATTGAATAAAATTTTGTTTTCTTTTATCCTCAGTAATTTTATAATTTTAAACGTAATAAAGATTAAATTTAGATTTTAAAATTGGTAATGTTTTCCTCTTAATTTTAATATCAAATTTTATCATATAAATTAATAGCTATTGATTAGAATAAATTCTATTTTAGTATAACCCCAACTTTAAAGCTTTTAATAGCTATTATAAACTTAATTCGGTGTCACGTTTTTTGAATTCTCGTATACTTGTATTTTGATTGGTCATTCCGTCTTATGTAACAGCATTTCCACTTACGAAGGGACGTTTATTAATTTGAAACATTTAAAACTCTTTATTCTATATTGAACATCATCACTTGAAAAGACAAGTTGAAACAAAATGGCTATTTTTGTATTAATTTTATAATATATATATTTTATAATTTTTAAAATAAACAATTATATATATATATATATATATATATATATATATATATATATATATATATATATATAGATATAGATATATATATAGATATATAGATAATATTAGTGGTAAATATACACATACATATTCAATATATATATATATATATATATATATATATATATATATATATATATATATATATATATATATATATATATATATATATATGATGTTGTAAAACCAGGGCGCAAAATTGGCATCGATGGTCTTGCGACCTTGGTACTATCTAAACTTTTCGTCTAAATGGATTGTCTTGTGAATAGTATTTTTATGTCAAATTAAATACAAATGTATATTAATTGAAACTTAAAATTCCCAGCAACCATAGTCTGTTTAGATTAGCCATTTTAAAATAAAATTTGACATAAAATGGTACTATCCTCTATTCACAAAACAACCGATTACTAGTTATGGATACTCACCATTATCACGGGATTTAATCGCCTGGCTATGATCTACTTCGCCTGCCGTTTGTGCTGATAACACTATTAGTCCACGACTTTCGTCAGCAGCAAATGGCCTAACTTTACATTTCAATAATTATTTCACTTATTTCCAAACACCGACCACATCAATTCCTGCTGTTGCATTAGTATAATCTTGACCTGTAAAATCTCGCCCACCAAATAATGATTTCCACTAGCCAGCCATCTTAACTTTAGGCTTATCTAAATTTGTACGAACTCAGATCAACATATGATCCATGTAGAATATATAATGGAAACGTAGACAAACTAAGATTCCTTCATCGACTCTCTTAAGTAGAAGTCAGTCGAGGTGCCTAGAAAGCATCACCGAAGCCGAGCTACTCCTATCAGTCCAAGTCCACACTACATCCCGCGGGTCTTCATTACGATACTTACTGACAAGATCGAAATTGTCGATAAAATCCTGCAATGGAATAAGATCCGTGTTTTTAGTACCTGACTTTTCTCCTATATGACACGCTAAATATCCGACGAGATTTCGTCAAAAACGGCTCTATCCACCGAAACAAATCAATCTGCTCCCCATGATTATTGGGCGTATATACCCCAATGAGACTTATGATTTATGGTAACATCCAGCACGTAAAGCCTACCTGACGGGTCTACGAAGACAAGAACACACGCCGCATATAAAAACTTGCCACTAGCCAGGAAAAACCTCCCAAGCGTCCATCAAAACATCTTAAAATGAGGAGAAACCTCTTAGGGTGCATTTATTCACGGTCGCGCGTTGGAAACCCGGGATTCAATATGCAAAAAATATCCACATAGAGAATCGCCAGCCGACACTTCGACCTCATGCCTCGGTAATTTATACAAGCCAACTAGAGCTATGATCAAATCGATTAGGGTGGGAAATATGCATTAAACATAGCTGGGTTAAGGACACCAATATCCCAGGGGAACCTTAATTTCAGTGACTTATACAGGGTGGGGAGAAGAGGAGTCCGACCTGAAAAACTTTTTTTCATTTTTTTACATTTTAATCATCAAACAAATCTAGGAGTGGAAATGCCCCGAAGGCGTCTTTGCTTCTTGGAGCATGGGCGATATTTGTTGGGATCTTTGTCCCGATCCTACCACAGTTAATACTGATTTGGTGTTGCTGAAATCTTCTGCATTTTCAACGATGTTAGAATTTACATCCTTGAAATATGACAGGTATTTTAATGATTTAATTTTGCGGGTGTCGGCTAGATATTTTCAGGGAGCACTCGCGACACACGGTACACGTCTCCCACTAAATTGTATATGAGTTTAGATTTTTCTTTTTATCATTTGAATCAGATGATGGGCTTCTATGCGTTTTTGTTTGTTCCGAATTTTTGGACCGAGAGGAGTAGCATTCTTTTATGGAAATTTGGTGTAGTTGCTTTTTTAAGGGTAGTCATCTAGATGGTGTTCATGTTAATAATTTTGTAGCTGGTAGTGGAGCCATTTTTTTAGATGGGGATGAAGGGAATGACAGTACCGAGGAAGATGGGCGCGCTGCGTAAGTTACCTGGGGTATTTTATATCTTCAGGTCTTCCTTGAGTTCCAGATTTTTGCTTTTTTTCAAAACTCGTAGCGTAATTTTTAGCTCTCATTTTATCGGCTTAGCTGAACGGGTCCTCGCTCTTGAAACTGGTTGAAGGAGTGTACGTGTGCGTGTCTTTACCTGTGGGATTTTCTGGAGCTTCCTTCTGGTCTTGCTAACGACCAGATATTCACCTTTTTCCTTCTCAGCCAGCTCGCAAGTAAGTTGTAATGTATGCATTTTACATCATTAATCTACGGATATATATATATATATATATATATATATATATACGGTGAGGCAGATATACTCTCGCTTCTAAATAAAGAAATTGTCTTTGATATTGGCATTTTCTATATTCGTTTCTGTATCTACCCCTTCTTTACAGATGCTAGATTACCCTACCAAAAAAACGTATAGGTTGAGGAGGGTAATTTAATTATTTGCGCGAGCTACGTATAGTAATGGATAGCGGCTAGGTTTGAGAAATTTGAGAGACGAGTTCGAATTCCAATTGAATCCATTAAATTCATTTACGTGTTGATACCCTTGGAAAAAGTATAAAGCTTCTTCCCCCCCAGCTATGGTTAAATACCAGTACAGATCGGGTTCTATAACCTTAGATGACAACTGGTCTACCGCAGTAAGAAATGGCAAACAACTGCGGAAAAAAATCTGGTTCGTCAAGAAATATACATTTAGATGTTTTCATATATTTTCCTCTGTTCTTGTCTTTGAATTTTTAAAAAAATTTGATTTACTCTTTATTTATTTATTGTTATTAATGGTCTGGGGCATTCATTAATTTCTAACTAATTCGCTTCCCTGAATGCAACTTAGCAATCTTTCTGAAGAATGTATGTAAATCCTTCAGGTTATAAGAATGTATCTGTCGAGACTCATGATCAGATAAGTCCTAACATAAAAAATAAAAAAACGTCTTCAACTCTCCATTTTGACTTGTCGCAAATTTATATGACTTTTTTAAAAAATCAAAACGTAATAGGAGAACTATTGGATGGCTTATTAAAAAATATAACTGCTCAATCTGAGAAAAAAAATTACGATTAATAACATGTTACGCACAACAATTTAATTTGCTACAAATATCAACAAGTTAACAGGAAAACTTGAATCCTAATCTTAAATAAACTCATCAAACCATACATAGCACCAAGCACTTTCAGAAATAAACTGTTTGCTGTATACAACGGATCAATAGTTAAAAATAACTTTGAATTTGTAAAGCCTTCTTGTAAACTTCTTCAAGAATTGTGAGCCGGTGATACAAAATATAAAACAGAAACCGTATCACTTGCGGATTTTCAACAGCAGCAAGAACTAAAAGCTAAAATGGATATCATGTGTTGCTCGAAGAGATGACAATATGATATAATCAAGATGTTGACATTCCACTTCAAATATATATTTAGGAAGAAAAACACAATAAACACTGGAAAGTTTTTCCTAAAAAATATGTTTAATTATGAATATTTTTCATTTCACCAGCGTGAAACTATATATTATTGCAATTAAAATCAAAATGATAATATATTAAATTATTATTGCAATTAAAATCAAAATGATAATATATTAAATGCAGAATGTGTTTGTGTGTGTGTGTGTGTGTGTGTGTGTGTGTGTGTGTATTCGTTTATATGTTTGATCGGATCTCCTACATTTTTCAACCGATTTCAACCGATTTCAACCAAATTTGACAGTTACTGCTAATGGTCAATATTTAAATCAATATTATCGGTTTTTCGTTTTTGATCGGACGCACGCGTGTGCAATTATGTGCGTTCACTGCACACAAGCAGATATGGACACTTTTCATGTCAGAATTAATAGCGGTAGCATAATTAGAAAAAAAGTCGGACTTAAGTGCTTATATGGGAACAAGAAAGGACAAGAATGGTCATATTTTGGTTTTGGATGCAAAAGTTATCACAGTGAAGGATTCCTGTCGCAGCCGAACTTTGCGCTCCAAAAGCCAATAGGATTAGTGTTATTAGTCACGCGTGGCTCGCGCAAGTCATAATACTTGCTGCTGATTGTCCCATTCATACTCCGAGGTCATGCGAGATCATGTGTGAACGGGGCGGGGTGTCATGCGTGTGCGATTCAAGCATCCCAAATGGGGTAAAGGTTTCAGGTAGCCTAATTTTATTTCAGGATTTAACTCTCATACCATGGTTTTCAAAAAGGACCTTTTAATGTTTCAATGCAGGCATGCATTACTTTCCATGGTTATGCATTTGCACAGTAAAGTAAACGTCAAGTACATTTCAAAGGGGATTTACAGAGCTGCATGTCAAATTTTACTAGAAAAATCAGTAACAAACAAGATGAAACTGCTGCTTTTTAGGTGGTTGTAACACATTTAGCCTACTGAAGCATAAGATTGAACACATTTCATGCCACTTCACACCACCACCTTTATGCTAAGTGGACATAATCATCCCCCCAATTGTCAGATTTTTCACCTTTGATTGCATTTTTTCATTCTAGTGGACACCGGGAGACTGTTATGTCTTTTCATGCCGTTTACGTTTAGCAAAATGCACCTACGCGCTATAATATTACTAAAGCGCATCGCTGCCACAAAAGTTCTCGCACGTTTTCATCTAAACTCGTGATACTAAAATGCCTTCATCATCCATCAGTAAACAAAATTAACATTGCTTCAAATTTTGTTCGTAAGAAGTGTAAAAACGGCAGTATTTTCAACTTTTGATCAATAAAACTACCTCATATCTACTGGTTGCTCAAAACTTTAAAAAAAGAATCTTGAAAATCCCATTTTCTGATTGGCTGACTTTGAGCGACCACTACATAAATCATAAAGGCAATGCATATTTTGCGATAAGGAAATAGAGAGCTTTCATATTCATCAATAAAAAAACCTTACAATAAATCGCCAGATACTATTTTGAAACGTCATCCGCCACTGTGCACTGCTTTGACTAACCCAACTGGAGGTTAACCAGTCACGTGAACTGTTCTCATTGGTACGGTTACAGGCGTTTAAACATGGGCCCATCGAATCATACGCACGGCGAGTACCTGCGTACGTACGTCACCTTATATGTGAATTCAACGTCAACCGGCCAAACGGCTCTTTATACCATAACTCGCACGTGTTTTCACACTTCTACGATTACCGTCCCGCACTTGGCTTACTTCATTCCCTTCTTACGGAAACCGCAAGTTGTTGATTACGTATCCAAATTGTTTTTTTTACTTCTTTGTTATAACTACATCCGTTTCCGCGTTTCTTGAATTTACTTCCTAAATTACCTACTACCGTTTTAGCTTTACGTGAATTTTTTAACTTTCTCTTTTCTTTGTCTTCGATAACCTTTTCATACAGTAATATACATTGTCGGGATCCTTCCAACCTCCCTACGTTTAGACTACACGAATTTTTTGCACTCAAAGCTTTTATTACGTTTGTCTTTTTAATATTGATTAAATGTCGCGTATGAGATGAAATCATTTTGAAGAGCAGCAAGGGCAAGTGAAACCACAGAGCAAACTTCGTTGCGTCATTCGCAGATTGCCTCACGCTCTGCTGCAATCATCCCTATGGAAAGTACCGCTGAACGGTTTGAAAGGTTGGCATCAGTTATGTCAGGACGACTCGCTAGACCTTCGACTGAAGAGCACAGGACGCAATACGCGTTTCTAGGGCAAGGGCTTCCGAGTCCCTAGCCCTTTAGAAAGCCCTGAACAAAGCACTTGGCATCGTCTTTTTAATGCTAGAGCTACATCATATTCCAGGTTTTTGGAACGAACTCAACAAACCTTTATTCGTCTTTCAAGAAATTCCCGGGGTACTGCGTCTGCCAGAGTTTTAGAAAGTCCTGTGCAGACCGTTAATCATCGTTTGAGGAATTCCAGATCTACTGCGTCTGCCAGAGCTTCAGAAATTACTGGGGTACAACGAGCACGGCTCAAAATTAATGGCCAAATCGCAAGGACATACGCTCAGCGTCGCGTGTTTGCATTTGGGTGAAAAGTGTTTCTCCCATAGACAGCTTTATGTAGGCTGCTCCCGAGTTGGGAGTAATTTTTACTCCCCAACTAACAATGCTAAAAATATTACCTATGCAGAAGTCCTATAGCCCATGGTCGGTCAGTTTTAAACGCAATGTACACATCTTTATATCAGCTGCATCGAAGGTTCCTTCATTGTTGAACCCTGTTTATTTAAAGATCGTCGTAATATCCACTTGCCATTACTAAGACATTTCATTAAAGATTGTCTTGCTCACCAAATGCTCATTATCACTTAAACCCGACCTTAGCTGCATTCGCAATTACATGTCAACCACGTAAACATATTCAGTTGCAACACAAACTCAATACATGGGAAGGTGGATTCGTTTAACTGTCAGGAAAGTCGAGTGCGTCCACGCAATTCAGGCCTCAGCAAAGAAGTGGGATAATAAAAGTGTAGCAGTATGCAGAGTTATAATATCCATTCTCTGCCGTACACTGTTAGTTTGTCTCTCCCCTTGTTCATATATATATATATATATATATATATATATATATATATATATATATATATATATATATATATATATATATATAGAGAGAGAGAGAGAGAGAGAGAGAGAGAGAGAGAGCATAATGAGAAGCCACGTATACTTTTTGATATGTATATAATATGGAGAAAACAACTGAAAAAAGTTGTAAATTAAAGAAAAAAAAATTGCTTGTTTTATGTGAAAGTATTTATTTATATTTTTATATATATATATATATATATATATATATATATATATATATATATATATATATATATATGATATTTCAGATTGTCCTGATCTTTCGTCAGAAATTAATTAAATAACTGTATCCAGAAGTTTGTGTTCAAGTAGCGTCCGTCGCGAGACGCGGACGTTACGTGATGTGGAATGCAACTGTGTTTGAATATTTCTAACGTAAATCTAACGATAATATTTTAGATGTTGTTTAAAAAGTTTTTTTTTAACTATATGTAAAGCAATGTTTTAACTATTGAAATATTTATACAGATTTAAAATACCCAAATCTTTGTTTAACCCTAGTTTATGTGTCTAATTTTAAAATCCAGTATTTCTCTTTTTTCTGCGTGTCTATGTTGAACTAAAATCGGAATCTATCAATAAACATTTACAGTTGTCTAATGAGTGTCTTGATTGATTAAAGTGTTCAGCTATGGGGGAATAAGGATTGTTTTGACGTATGGATAGTTTATGATTGTTGAAACGAAATCCAAAATTAAGTCAAGATTCGCCAATATATCCACTATTGAGACATATTGTGCAGAATAGATATTAGATTATGTTATGGCTATCACAGGTGAGGCGAGGTGGATGTTTGCAAATTAGACAACGAGTTTTATTAAATCTGTAATTTCCTGATTGGTTTGTATTATTTAGATATTTGGTAGAGGTGAGGAGAGCTAATAGGTTAGGTGTTTGTTTCTTTGCATTAATGGGTGGTTTAGCGAAGATGTCTTTGATCTTTTTGTTTAACTGGAGGTTCTTGTAATCATTTTTTTAAATTGTGAATAACTGTGTGGAAATATTGATTGTGGTTAAAAACCATTGGAATCCGATTGTTGTTTTTACTTTTCTTGTATGTGAGAAGTGTGTTACGATTTATATGGACAGTTTTATTTAGTGCTTCTTTTATTATATTTATTGGGTATTTACATTTTAGGAATTTTTTTGTTAAGTTGTTAATGTTGTTTAGAAAATCTACATGGTCTGAGCATATGCGTTTGATTCTTAATAATGAGCTGTATACGATAGATTTTTTTTAATTTAAGAGGATGACAGCTTTTGAAGTGTAGGGATTTATGCTGGTTTATGGGTTTGTTGTATTGACTGGTAGAAAGTGTATGTTTGTTTAATTTTATCATAACGTCTAAGAAAGGGCCGGATGTGTATGAATGCTCCATGGTAAATTTAACTGTATCGTAGAATTTGTTGCAGAAAGTAAAAAAGTTTTTTTTAATTTTTCTGATCCATGAGTCCATAAGAAAATGTCATCAATATATCTAAAATAATGCAATGGTTTAAATTCTGAATTGTCTAGTAACTTCTTTTCTAGAATGTGCATAAAGATATTAGCATAGCTAGGTGCCACTTTCGTGACAATTGCTGTTCTACTAATCTGTAAATAGTGTTTTTTGTTGAATTTAAAATTATTATGTGTTAGAATGATATTTATTAATTGACATATATCTGTAATTTGGTTGTTGGCTATTTTATTACTAAGGAACTCATGGCAAGCTGATACTCCTTCAGCATGTGGAATGTTCGTGTAAAGGGACGAAACATCCATCGTTACTAGGATTGTATCCTGGTGGACTGAGTTAATGTTTTGTAATTTCTTGAGAAAGTCAGTTTGATATTATGGGTCTACCAGGTGGTATGATTTTAAGGGATTTTGAAATTTCATAGATGTTCTCTTCATTATTTGATTGTGTAATTTGATGTTGGTTGGCTGAAAAGGTGTTAGAGTGTTTTTTCTGAAAGGATTTTGGGGATTTTTGTAGTTTTGGGATAGTGTAGAATGTTGCTGTTTTAGGGTTCTCAGGAATAAGAGATTTTATGGTATTTCTTATGTTCTGATTTAGGTTCTGAGTGAGAGATTATAATTCTATTTTGAATGTGTTAGTTTGGTCTAGAGGTAAGGGTAGATAATATCTGTTATTTTGAAATTGTGATTCTGCTTCTTTTATATAGTTTTTAGTGTCTAAGATGGTTATAGCTCCGCCCATGTCGGCTTGCTACGATAATTATGACTTGGTTGATTTTTAAGAGTATAGATGGCTCGGTGTTCTATTTTGGATAAGTTGTATTTTTTTATCTGGTGTCTCGCGACGGACGCTACTTGAAAACAAACTTCTGAATACAGTTATTTAATTAATTTCTGACGAAAGATCGGGCAGATCTGAAATATCAAATATATATATATATAAGAATATAAACAAATACTTTTACAAAAAAACCTTTAATTTTTTTATTTTAATTTGCAACTTTTCAGTTGTTTTCTCCATATTATATATATATATATATATATATATATATATATATATATATATATATATATATATATATATATATATATAGCATAATATATCGGGGAGATCCGAAATATCAAATATATATACAAAAAATATAAATAAATACATTCACAAAAAAACATTCAATTATTTTTCTTTGAATTTGCAACTTTTCAGTTGTTTTCTCCATATTATATATATATATAGCATAATATATCGGGGAGATCTGAAATATCAAACATATATATATATATATATATATATATATATATATATATATATATATATATATATATATAATACTTTCACAAAAAACATTCAATTTTTTTTTTTTAATTTGCAACTTTTCAGTTGTTTTCTCCATATTATATATATACATATATATATATATATATATATATATATATATATATATATATATATATATATATATATATATATATATATATATATATATTGCTCTAAATGTAGCAAGGAGGAAAGCTTCTTTATCCGCAGCCTGATCAGTTTGGAGAAATCAGTAGGTTATTAACCATGTTTTCAGGAGTGTATGCATTTCATTATTTATTATGTCGATTCACATTTCATTAAATAAAACCTTGTACAGTTAATCTATGTGACAATCTCGCTGCAAGCCTCAGTATACTTGCACTTTAGCTGCGTTATTAAGTATAATGTAAAAGGATGTATATTTCTGTGGTTAAATGAGTGTAAATATGAAGAAAATTGAAACAATGGAAGCGGGGAGCTCAATAATATAATAATATATGTAATAATATAAATCTTCAAGAACTTTATTTTTTTAATTTGCAAATAAAAAAGAGTTTAATATCACTTCTAGCATGAGGATATCAACAACATAATCTATTTAAAATGTTGTTCAGCTATGATCTCTAGATAAAAATATTATCGACGCAAACTTAAATTTCCGATTCCACAATTTATATATTCCTCAGGAAGTTTTGCGTTTCAATTTAATTTCCGTTTTTGTTTTTCAAACTTTGATCCGCACGCATAGTTACGTATATTGCCTGGAAGTTTGAATTTTCTTTGTTTACTACATTGAGATCTGAAGTTATTGCCTGGATGATATAGTCAGTACGCATTGCATCGATCCAAAGTATCTATTTTTCCAAGACAAATAATGTACATTCTACAATGTTATTTGGTTACATTATTAAGACAAGTTTAGTAACATCTTCAGTATTATGACCATCCAAGATTTAATATCTTAAAAATAGACTTACCTGAGATTTTAGTTTTATATATGATGGGGTTTAAAGTTTTCTTTTTTTTTTTCACAAAATCGTGGGACTTCATTATATCAATTTGCGATAATAATCTAGTAAAAATTGGGAATTCCATCTGGTATTAACCACGTCCTTGACGGGATAAAATAGATATCTACTCGAATTTCTTATTTCTCCAGACTTCTATCTACTATTTGCTGTATTAATCAAGAGTTTCCCGGTGATTCAGTCAACACCAAATTATTTACTTGGAAATCAACGTGTATCAATTGACGCTTTATTTTTTTCAAACGATATCGGCATTATTTATTTAGGGTTGGTGTTAAAATGAATTATTTAAAACTTTCGGACTCATAAGATTATATAATTTCTTGAGGTATTTATCTTGAAATAAAACTGAAGGAGCAATCTGAAAGCGGTTTTATATCTGCATATACTCTTACTGATCAGAAATTCGGCGCCAATGTTTAATAATTCACTTGTTCATAGAATGCGTTTCGTATTTTAAAAAATGTTAAACTTAGGAAACAGAATATGCGTTTTATGTTATTCGTACATTCTTTCTTTTATCTAAACATTTAAAATATCATTTGCATTTTCCTTTGCACATACCTAAAGCGAATATAACGATGAATATATAAGATTTTCAAAATTAATTTTCTCATTGTTTAACCGTATGGCATGCAGGATGGCACATAATTTTGTCGACATTTAATGGTTAGGTCGCACATCAGTTTAATCGAAGTTGCTTTCTGGATTGTGGATATTCTATTTTCTATTGCAGAATGACATCCGTTTCTTTGTTTCCAAGATGGTTTAACTCTCCATTTATATTTGATCTGATCTAACTCGCTGGATGTGTTCACCTCATTTTATTTAGTTATTTTTTTTTACATATTGCCTAGATCTTCTATTTAGAAGTGTTGTTTATATTTATATATGTTATATCTTGCAACTATTCGCCTTTGTCTCCATGAACAGCAATTTTGTTTCTATTTTTAGATTTCGTCGTTGCATCCATGTTTGTATCGTTGCCTCCGTAAATCTTTCAATTTCATTTTTTTTCAATTTTCATATATTTAATATAGTTTCATTGTTTTGTTTTCTGGATTTCTGTTTTCTTGATTTATCATTCTGCTAGAACTTATGTCATATTGTGACTGTCGTACAAAAACATTCTGTAGTCTTACTTGGGCCGTCCCAATATATTATTATTATTATTATTATTATTATTATTATTATTATTATTATTATTATTATTATTATTATTATTATTATTATTATTTATATACTAATTTACATTCGGATCACAACCATAATCCTGAAGTCAGAAATGCCATTTATGATATTTTCCTCTGGACATTTTTGGAAAAAATATATAAATAAATATCCATAAGACAACGTAGATTTTAGATAGAGAAAGCCTTTCGTAAGTTGTGAGCTGTAAATCTGAGTACAATTTTGGTGTTGCTTTAAAGCATGGGCTACAAGGGATAAATTTAATGAGCTTATTGTGACCTATACTCAAACTCCAATCTTTAACTGGAATTATTGATGTCCTCATGAGCAATATTTCTTAGATTTCAAATGTAAAATCCTTTTATTATTCGTAGTTTTTTAAAAGTCTTTATAAATGCATTACTGTCAGCATGATTTTTCTCTGTGTGTGCATTGTAAAGTCCTATAAAATCCTTATAGGTCCTGTCTCCGCAGCCTGGTCTCTGTAATATTCATCCCAGTTTGTTTATGTTTTTTTTTTCAGTAAGAGTTGCAGATTTTCCAGTGCAGTGCAGAAGTTTGCTCACTCTGTCATACTGGCTTATATAGACAATGCGTGCTAACACTGTGCAAACTGATACAAGATTGTCCATTGTTTCCGTGTGATTACCACAGAATCTGCACGTGGATTCAACACAGTTTTTTAGTATGTGGGCTAATTTGGAGAAAGCAAGCATTGGTCCTGTGCAGAACGAATACAACTTTCGGTTTCAATTTTAACAATGCGCTACATAACCACTGATGTGTCCAGAGTTTTTCTACTTTAGTTTTTGGTTAGGCAGGGTATATTTCATTTAGAGGCTTAACTTGTGATAGTTTATGCATTTGGTACACTTACTTGCTTTTGCTTTCATGTTTCGGTCCATTGCCGCTGTAATAGGTGTGTTATGGCTTTGTTGCACTTCTGCACCCAACTGAAATTCCGTTTGTGAATTTGTTGATTTACTTTATGTCTGAATAATTTTTTTTATTTCTTTCATTTTCGTTGACACAGATCGTCATCCAGTCTTCTGTAGGTATCTTTGAAAACATATTGTTGTCGTTTTCTAAGACAGTTGTATTTAAACAATTCCCCGGCCGCTTTCGGATCTGGATACAAACAGACGGTCAACATTAGTCATAGGATGATACATGATGCGACTTGGAATCCATTCGGTTAATGACAGTTATGGCTCAATTAATGATATTGAAACTGCAGTGCCCCACAGAAACAGATAAAATGTTTATGGACGAAATACTGTTGGTAACAGTTCTGGTGTTAAATACAAATCTGTAATTAGCACCAGAGCACCTGTAGTAGTTTTTCTTACTTTCTCCTTCAATTGAATATAGTGTATATAATCCCCTTCACTGACTCCGAGATATTTAGTCTTCTTCATATTCCAGATCCTTAATCTTTCTGAAAAATCTACAGCTATTGAATGTTTTTCTGTAATTCTCCCTTTATTAAATGTTAGTTATGCACATTTATCTAATCCGAAATATTATTATTATTATTATTATTATTATTATTATTATTATTATTATTATTATTATTTATGCATGTTATATTTCCTGTTTTCATCCTGTATTGTAGGGTTAAACTATGGCGCTTAGCCACTATAAGAGAATGGTCAAATAACTGATAGTACATTTCTTAGTAGTTTCCTATTAGGGGAAAATTCTGGGCAACTTCTATATTGATGTCACCTGGGACACGGTTGGTAAAATTGTCCACTTCTTTTCTTGCGAGGTCCAGAACACCGATTATTATTGATAGAGTCTCAGTCTTCATTCCCCACATCCTGTTAACCGCAACCTCTAGGTCTTGGTTCTTGGATACTTTCCAATATCTGTTAGTCCACATCTGCTTCCTCGTGTAGGTTTCACTGTGTCGGGCGAGATAATTCCTAAATCTATCTTGCATATCTATAAGTCTCTCATTCGTGCATAATTATAATATTGTTGCCATATATGACCCGGTTCCCCAGTGATTTACCTGGAGCTCCTTAATAAGATACAAAAAAGAATCAGTAATATTATTGGTCCTGGTATAGCAGCTCAGATCCAGTCACGTGCCCATCGCCGTAAGGTTGCATCTTTGTGTTTATTTCATGGTAAATGTTCGGATGAGTTCTTTGCTATGGAAACTAGACTCTATGAATTTGGGCGCAATAATATACCGTCGGCGAGATTGCATCAATTTACAGTTGCGCTATAGTACTTGATTTGGATGAGACTGATTTAAAAAAATTGCCATGAAATGCTTTGTCTTCCCAGTTTTTCGCAATTTTATTTGGCCAACTTGATTTACTTTCTGATTTACTCTTTTGTCGTAGATGGTATTCGCTTCGGTTATTGGTGGCAGGGATTCAGCTATATTAAATTGTTTCTTCAAAAGTAAGGAAGGATTGGATTTGGTGTTTTACTATTTGTAGAAGATGGTTATTGGTTTTTATAAAGTATGCTTATAATAATAATCCGAGTGCTGTAGTTTGATTAGACATCAGCCTCCTAAAGCTCTTGGTACGTATAGCCTATCAATATTTGATGCATCCTCATTTGGGTAAGCATTGTGCTGCTTTTGACGTCCAATCTTTTAATATGATTCAACTTCTGTTGACTACCGTTTAATTTTTATGTTACTACGGGTATAAATATAATGCTGATAGCATTCATTTTATTGATTCCATTAAGTTCGCTTTCGACTTTCAGATGCACTCTCCTACAGTAGTCTTTTCGGATCTTTTTCTCCATAATTAAATGCTTTTTTCCATCTCCTTCTTTAATTCCTAATTAATTGTAGTATTCTACCATCTTGGTCTATTTCCTTATTCATATTAAGGTATAAATCTGTAGTTTTTTAATTTGAATTTGGGATTGGTACATTTGCTGATGTTCGATATTTATTACCAATTTGTATGTTTTAGGTTTAATGTAATCTTCCAGTTTGTCATTCTCTCCGTTAAAAATATGACTCTTTTGGGTGATACTCTGTATATTTTTAAGCTCTTCTCTTATCCATGAGCGCGATACACTGTCGAAGGCCTTTCTATAGTTGATCCATGCTATCGATAATTTTCTTTACTTTATTTTCACTTCTTCCAATATTGCTTTTTAATTAGTTGGTCTTTGCACCCGTAACATACTCTTTTACATCCCTTCTGTTCTGCTGGGAGTAAATTGTTTTTCTCAAAGAAGTTTTATGTCCTCTCGGTTATGATAGAAGTGACTATCTTGTACATTGTTGGGAGGCAAGTGATGGACTTATATTTCTTCGGGTTGTGCGTCTCATTTGTTTTGGGGAGTAGGTATGTTACTCCCCCAGTGAGCCATTTGGGACATTTTCTGGATTTATGATTTTATCATTGAATGCCCGTTCTAGGTTTTTGTTGATTCTAGGTAGGTTTTCTATCCAAAGATTGGCTATTCGGTCTATTCCTTGTGCTCTCCCGGTTTTAGGTTTGCAGATGACAGCGGTTGTTTCAGGAATATTGATATCCATCCAAATTTGCACTTTATATCTCTGTATTTTCATGTTATTGCTTGATCTCTGTAGCTTTTACATTGTGAGTTTTGCAGTTTCGCACATCTTACACCGGAAATGCTCGAATTACTGGATATTAGGTGGGATATTCAGCTCTATTTTATTTCTTTCAATGCGCTTTTTTATATTATTATTATTATTATTTCTAATATTTTTATTATAATCATTAGTAGTAGTAGTAGTAGTAGTAGTAGTAGTAGTAGTAGTAGTAGTAGTATTTATTGATTTACAATATATTGTCTACAAATTTCTTTCCGGGTCAAAAATAGTGTCCTACGGTCATTAATGGCTTCATGATATGTGCAAATTGTCATTTTTGTAAAAACAAAAGCAAAAAGATCACACACATTTTACATAACTGAAATTTTTGATTTCTTCATGAGCCACATTTTGTAGATTTCGATTTCAACATAGTTGTATTCCCTTTGTTTTTTTTTAAGATCTTCAAATATACATTAAAATTTGCAAGGACAGCCATATCAGTAAGAAAGTAAATACTATTTGTCTGGTCCTTGTTCAGGATGTCTGGGCGATTAGCTTTGACTCTTACGTCTGTATGCATTGTAAAATCACATAACATCTTTGCAGTTCCTAAATCTATGAATTGATCTTCATAAGAGTTTTTTGCAGTTTCCTTCCCGTAAATGTTGCATATATTACAATGCAGATATTGGCCAACCCTATCATGAATTTATTTTCAGCTGGTGCTACAAATGTGAAACCTGATACAATTTAGTTCATTTTCTTTTAGATATTTATCACAGAATCTGCATTCTGGGTTAACACAATTTTCATTAAGTGTGCAGGGTAATTTCTAGTTAGCAATTATTCGTCTTGACCAGAAAGTATGGAACATTTGGGTTCAGATATTAAACTGCAGCAGAAGCAGCAGCAGCAGCAGTATTATTATTATTATTATTATTATTATTATTATTATTATTATTATTATTATTTAATTTTTTCTACTCGTTTGGTTTTCATTTGGGTTCTGGTTATTTCGAAATTATTCTTATACTCTTTTCCACGCAGTACCCTCTTGTTGTGTTTTAATGGCATTATCTCTATGCTTGGGTTGAATTGATTTCCATATATATATATATATATATATATATATATATATATATATATATATATATATATATATATATAATGTTTATTTTAATTCCTATTCTCGAATGGTATAAATTAAACACGTATAGTATTTGCAAATAAAACATATTTAAGTAAACAGGTATCTGAAGAACAAATTTTTGAAAAAAATAACGACTAAAAACATCCAAGTAGGTCGGATAAAATACGCCAACAACGTAATGACTAACTCGCAACATAATAAACCCTTCAGTGTTTGTCTATATTTCTGAGATGAGCTATCATGTACACTATTTACATTAATCGGAGTATTGTCCTCATCTTTGTCGAGATATTTCTTTCAACATTTCGGCCGTTGTACGCTCCGGCCTTTTTCAGGTGTTTGGTATGTCGAACTGAACCCTTTATTTCGCTCACTGGGGTAGGCTGTTCTAGTTTCACGTACCATGTTTAATGGATGTTAGTTATCAGTTATCTCCGTTTAATTTCCCTCTGAAATTTCTCCACTGCCTTAACTGGGTATTGAACTGGCACTCATTGGGTCCTGTCACTGGATCTAACTATCGCCTGTGTCATGTGACCATGAGTGGATAAAAGCGTTATTTATTGTTTGTCTTGTAGTAAAAAAAAATATGAGAAAAATTATTATTTTTCTTCTCGGCTTAAAAGAAGTTTTGCCAAAGAGGATAAATAGAAAAATACAAATGTAAGTTTCGGGCCTCTTGAATATATATACATTTATATTTACTAATAATTAATTGGTTTTCATGTGTTTTTTCGCATATTTTTCTTGTTTCTGATGTTTTGTATTTGGAATGAACTTTATTATAGTGAGATTATAGAGCTCCAGTTAGATTATTTTCATTTTTTGTACTTGCAATGGTTGTAGTGTGTCTCATATGTAGCTTGTTTCTGATGTTTTGTTTAGGAGTCTGAGTATAATTATTTTCTGACGTACGCAAGCTCTCAGTTCTCATAATATATTTTTGTCTGTGTCAATAGTTTGTTTTCTCAACATTTACCATTGACGTAAAGAAAATCTCTACTTTTCATCATCAACAATACAACCTTGCAGATGCTAATAATTCTATAGATGCTATCAAATTTTACCCTATTTTTCTGATCAGCATTGATCAAAGTGGAAATCTTCCTTTCTAACTATTTGGGTAACAAATATCTCTAATTTGAAGAAAACATTTTTAAGCCGAGTCATATATATCCTATTCTCACGATGGCACATTGAAGATATTTTAGAAATATTTAATAGCATCTAAAATAGCTATGTAATATTGGAACTTTGCAAAATATTAACTTGTGCGTGAAAAGTTACACATCCGTATATTTGAATAATTGAATCGGACCATTTGGTATACTCTCTTATTGATTAAAGTATATTGATCGCAATGTATAAGTCATCGGATGTTTTAATGGCAGTATGTATAACAGAACATTTTAGCTGACAAAATGAATTCGCTTTTTGACGCTTACTTCAATTCGACAGATTAAGGAAAAAATGATATATTTAATCGAATAAAACAAAATTATGCCATTAATTTTTTTAACAGAACGAAAGTTCTCACGAATGACTGATTATCAATATTTATTTAATCTATTAATGTATGATTAATTGATTTTATTTAGGCCAATCCTTTTGTAATTATCATAAAGGCAGCTTTCAAAAGAATGTTTTGTCTGAGATTAAACTTGATTTCTCCTGCAAATTAAAACTAAATCTGAAGTGGACTGAGTCATTTGAAAGCGTGACGAATCAGTATCCATGCGATTAAGGAATTTATTTATTGTATATTATAATTTCACTTAATATTCATAGTTAAAACTAATTCGGTGAAGATGGAAATATAAACATATCGAATGCTGCTAAATTTAATGTTTACTGAATGTGAGAAACAATGTGAAAAATGCATAGACTTCGAGAAAAACAGAGAGATATTGAGATGGAGGGATACACAAACGAAAATTCAAACTCGAAATTACACGTATAAAAATAAGCAAACACGTACATCTGTGTGTCTTATTTTTCGTAGAAATTGGTCCAACTAACACTGTCCCTGCCCTTGGCCTTAAAAATGGGGACACTTCATTTGGAAAAGGGGAGGACAAAACCACTATATGCTTTTCATTCGCCAAATACCACATGTTTTTCTGTTCTTGTCACCAGTCAAGTAATATGTTTGTTTTTAAATCTAATTCTAAATCGTTCTTCTGTATTTTCTTATTTTTTCTATTTTCTTCCTTTTTTTGCCTTTGATTGCTGTTATTAATTCTTTTAGTTTTCAAAATTTTCTCTTTAACTGAAGGGAATCTTATCTACACGTCTTACTTTATTTTATTTTATTTTGAGTACTTTTTTTTAATATGTGCCCAAGTTCAACCCAGGAAGAACAATATCCGGATGGCTAACCGGTACCAAAATGCCACTCTAGGTCAGCCCATTTTACTCGGCACAAACTCGCAAGATTCACCCACATTTTGCCAAATTCTGATGAGGTGAGCCGCCGATTTTCCGTCCTAATCTTGACTTTAAGCTGATGCTTAAAGAACAAGATCAGTTGATATGAAGTGAATTTCTCGCCAACATAGAATTACTTCTTACGCGGAACCACATTGCTACAAACAGAACTGGCTTGAAGGACAAAGAACTTTCCTTGCAGCATGCGGACGATGAGACAGTCAACAACCCTGCACAACGGTGCTACCACCCTGCAATGAAAAAAGGTGTGACCAACGGTCTCGAATTACCCACTACAGCGACAGCAGTTTGAAAATTTCTCCAAGCCCGCTGAACAAAGTTTTCCTCGACGCAGAGGGCCCCACGAATCATCAGTCAGCAAACGGTGGGCTTCCTCTTTGCTCGAGTGAACACTTCCCAATGATGGGAAAGTTTTACGGGCGTCTTCTTTCCATTCGCGACTTATTCGATCTAGGAACCAAATACGAAGCATATATTGACGAATCTCAACTCTAGCCATTATCAGACCGCCTTCAGATAGATGAAGGCAACAGATCTACCGAGAAAACATAGCGGCTTTGTCTCTCCACAAGAAAGAGAACAAGAGACTTACTAATGACATACGGGGCATACGGAAGTGGAAGTACAGAGAGTCTGTAAAGGAGAATTGTGTAGATGTGTGTAAGAACTACTTCCTCCCTCTCCTTCAATGAAAAATTCTTCCGAGACTACAAGTTAATTGCGACTTCGGCCTTCCCTTGTACCTCCGACCAATTCATTTCCAATTGGATATCAGGACCGAACCAGACGCCGAGTATCTTGAGCGGCTCATCCGTCCAGAGGAAAGGTCCGGGAAGAGAAACACCTTTCTACGCACCCAACCGCAAGCCAACAGACTTATTGCGGTTGATCTTGGTCCCTGTCACCATCTCATAACCATTAATCTCTTTGCTGACTTCTTCAATCTCGGCTCTGCTCGAGACAAGAACCGAAACTTCATCAGCATAGTCAGAATACCTGGCCGAGGTGATAGCACCAGGTAGTGAAATTCAGCGCAGGAGCAGATTCGCCTTTGACTTACGAAGGAAAGATTCCAACGCAAGAGCATAAAGCAAAGACAAAACGGACAACCTTGACGAATGGAGCGAGACAATACGAAAGGCTTTGATTGTACCCCATTCACCTCCACCAGCGCACCGGGAGTCAGATACAGGCGCCTGAACGAAAGTACGGCCCGAAAGCGGACGCCGAAATGACAGCCTCCTGGAATCGATGTTCAACCCTATCGAAGGCCTTGGACTGATCTAAATTGATCAGCGCGTCTTCACTGTCGACTTTCTCGATGATCAAGCGTACCATATGAAGGTTGTGCTGAATAGTCCTACCCTTCATAGAACAATCTGTTTGGAGATAATCAGACGAGACAGGACAGCCTGCAAACGATTGGCTAAGATCTTTGCCAAAATATTTAACTCTGTATTTAACATAGTTAAAGGGCGAAAATTACCTATCACATCCGCACTGTTCTTGTCCTTGCGTAGCAACTTGATCACACCCCTGGTGAAGCGATCAGGAGTAGACCCTGGCATCCAGCCGCTTCCGCTGCCTCAAAACAGGGGAAGTCGGCTAAATAGGCGTCGAACTGAGCAGGGCTTAGACCGGTCTCCCCCGTGAAAACTTCCTGAAAGTAATAAAAGATCCTCACATATACATGCATTTGAAGTCATGGTCTGCTTATCCGGCAATGTGACGCATGCAATATGTCGTCGAAATGCATTCCGAGTTACCTCTGCGTGCAACTCAGCGGTCATAATCGTCGCCTCAGTGGATATTCTAGCCCTATCTACCAGAGCTTGATCCTTCTTGATAAACAAGAACAACTCTGCCTTAGGTAACGTTATTTCCCACTATCAAGGGATTTCACTGCCAGATCTGGGCAGTGAAATCCCTTGATAGTTGTACTTTTTACTCTAAAGCCGTTTGCGCCGCTGATCTGGCTATCTTAATTGACATCTTGTATGCGTGAAAAAATACAAAAGTGAGAAAAGAAAAGACCAACTCACATACAGGCCGAAAATCTGCAGCTGTAACGACTGATTCTCTCAGGCTCCTTGTTCCCAAATCCATTGCTATCGACTATTTAGAACAATGCCGCCGACGTCCGTGGGGTACGTTAGTTTCACAGTCCTATATAAGGAGGGGGAGTAAGATAGGACCGCTCCAGGCACAAAACTGCCTTAGCTTCTTTGAATATGAACACTCTAATTCGAACGTTCCAATATTGGAGAATGCTTCTCTGGCTTCAAATAGATGATCCCAAACTTTGAGGTAGCTACCGGTGTCTCTCACACAAGTGACTACACCGGGGGCATCCTCAACTGATTTCCCTTTTATGGTTGGTGTTTTGAATAGAAGTGACTTCCTTTGATTGGATAGCCCTTTCTTCACGTTTTCGCAAAGGAAGTGGAGGAAGAGGGGAATGGCGTTCGTGTCGGTGAGGTGGGGAGACTTCTAGATTTTGTCGATTGTTCTGTTGTATCTTTTCGTGAACTTAGTTCTTCTCTGCCCTACTTCGCCCTACTTGTCTTTCCGGTTCCTCCTACTCTTCTTGGAACTTTTTAGAGAAGTAGAGCGAAGTGAAGGAATTACCACCACCTCCATTTCTTCTTCTCGTTGCTGCTGATTTCCTCCGGTCGTTGCTGTTTTTATTCCACTTGTTTTTTTGGTTGATTTGGTGATTTGGGGGATCTCTGTTGTTGTTTCTGATGATGCTGCTTCTTGACCTCCTTACACCGCTCCTGCCGTGCTGCTTGATCTGGTTTCGTAACTTGTTGTTGAGGAGAGGTTGGACTTGTCACTTTTGTCCTCCTCTTCCCTTCAGTCCATATACGGTGAGGGGCATTTTCTTTTTCTATTGGAACTGCTGGGGTTGCTGCTACTGCTGGACGTTTGCCACATGACCAATGGCAGGGCTTCTACCCATCAAACACCACAAGCATTCTCTTGTCGCGGCATGTCAGTATGTTTGGAATGTCCTTGAAGTTCTGTCGCGTGACCACATCACCAGATGCAATGCCACCTTTACTCTTCACCGAAACTCACTTCATCCACCTGGCTGAATTTTGCGAAGAAAACTCCTATCCGGTCTTCGCAGATGTTTACGAATACTCCGTGCACAGTGACTTTCGTTTTCCTGGTTCCCATGTACTCTGTCTGCAGTCGTATAGCTGATGTTGACAGGATACTTGCTGCGATCTGTTTCGCTTCCACTTTCGATCTGAGAAGAAGGTCCACATGGCATTGCCTTTTCTTGTCAAAATTCTAGGAGTAATTTTGAGGCGTTTTAAAGTCTCCTCCATAGTGTCTCTGCAAACTCCAATGAGTCTACGACACTTCACAACAGATGTTACTAGGGATATTATTTTGGCATTAACAGCTTCCAGAGCCTCAGAAATTGTGAGGACCTCGTTTCCTTGCAGATACTGTTCATATTTCCCCCGCTCCTCTTCATAGTAAGCAGCATATTTTTTCTTTGGTCCGCTGTAGGAGCAGGCCTGTTATTTTGCTGGTGACGTGTTTCCGTTTGCACCAGCGGTGTATTATAATTTTCCCTCAGTTGAACAAATTATACTTTTCCTGTTTCTATATATGATTTTCTTTTTAATACAGGCATATAATGTAAAAAAATGTAAAAAAACAAATAAAACAAAAACGTGGAAAAATAAAGCCATAAATATGTAAGGAGTAAAACAAAGAAATACGAAAAAGGTAAATAAAGACAGGAATACGGTAAACAAAGAAACAAATGGCAATAAACAGGAAAGAAAATAAAAAGGCGTACAAACAAATATGAAACAAAATAAAATCAAAGAAACCTGAAAAATTGAAAAGTTTCAATAAATAAAAATTGTAAATCTTAACTGTTCAGACCCAAACTTGTCAAAAACGTACGTCACAAAAGCAAAAGGCAATAAGGTCTTAAGAGATAGAAATTATATTGATATTTATTACGTGTAAAAATACATAATTTGGGGACAAGGCTAAAAAAGGGTAGGGTTTGATGTATATATGTATAAAACGGTTAATGATAATAAATTATTATATATAAAAATCTAAAGATGAAGAATGAGAATAAATGAACCCAATAACAAACTAAACATTAACACAAAGTAAACTAATCATAACTGATGTCAGTAGGGCTCGTCCAACACCCCCAAAACAGAGGCCGCTGTATTCTGCGTATTGAACCAAATCAAAAACCTCTTTTACTAAGAGAGTGGGAATGGAGAAATATAGTCGGGCATTGGAAAGATAAAAGCTGACCCAGTCGAGATGAAAAAGGGGCCAAAACAAACTGGGGAGGTTGGGAATCTCAACTTGGATCATAACCATAGATGCAGCCGGTAACAGGCCAGGAACAACACTTACTCGGATTAACTAGGCACACAGAAGCTTGTCTAACCTAACCAAGCGGAGGACACCGCAGGAAACTACCCTAATGTTACGTAATTTAACCTACAGAGAGAAATCAGATCAACCAAGCTATGTTCGCTCCTTCTCCCACTAGCTCCCCGCCCCTATCTAACTTGAGGTACATGATCGCATTCCAGTACACCATTAAAACTAGGCGCGTTGAATCCACCAGGGACAGCCCGAACTGCCGAAAAAATGAGACCAGCTTCTCCTGGTCGTTGGGCGAATAAAACCGCAACCACCTAAAATGAATCACTTTTCACGGCAATATCGGCCCTGATTAACCGGCCTTCGGCATCGGTCTGCACAAGTCCACCTTCGAATCAAGAGTACGCCTCACCAGCAAAGAAACTCCCCTGGAATGTCAGTCTCCATACGCTGAATAAACGACAAAGTCGCTAGACAGCAAACACGCATCGGCACTGCAAACAATGTGGTTCTCTTCGATCGCGGCGTCATTTACGCAGAAAAACAAGAGATCCTGGAGCAGCCGGCTGCCTACCTCGATCCCTCAAGCCCTTCGCTTTCAGACTGTCTGACTTGATAGACATCCTTGTAGAAAAATAAGAATTAACCTACTCACATACCGGGCGGAAATCTGCGTCAGTAAGACCCTGGTGGATTGTTCTAGGTTCCCTGTACCTAGTTCCGATGTTATCGTTCCGTCCAGGACAATTCCGCCGACATCTGTGGGGTATATTAGTTTAACACACCTATATAGGGAGTGAGGGAGTAAGGCAGGGACTCTCTCGGTGCAAAATTGTCTTAGTTTCTTTAAATATTGATCATATAATTATAACATTCTAATGTTTGGAAATGCTTCTCTTGCCTAAAAAAGATGACTCAACACTGTGAGGTAGCCCCCTGTGTCCCTTACACAAGTGACAACCCCAGGAGCATCAGGAAAATTCCGACGATCTTCAATAGATTTCCCATCTATCGTACTCATTTTTAACAAGAGAGCAAGTAAGGACTTTTTTGATTTGCAAGTCCTTTTCTAACTTCTTCAATGATATTTTCTGCATCAGGGAAATCCTTTTCTTCTTTTCCTTTTCTCTGGCATGGTGGGGTGATGTAGAAGTTGCAGAGTGAGGGAGAGTAGATGTTGAAGGTGAGGGGGAAGGCTTCGAGCCTTCGGCAAATGTTCGGCAGTTTGTTTGGGCGAACCCCGTACGGATAGGGAACTGGCTTTTGGTTCGTTCCTATCCACCATACTAGGCCCGGTACGTTTTTCATTTCTTTCGGGTGCTTTTTTTTCCGATTGCTGTATTTGTCTCTTTTTTATGCTCTTTGAGTTGTTTTGTTGATTTCGGTGATTTCTGTTGTTGTTGCTGTTGCTGGATGAACCTGTTTTGTAATTTGCGAAGAGGGTCGGCTTGTTACCAAAATATTAGATTATAAAAATCAAAACAAAAAATCGGACCAAAAATAGCTGTTATATATCTATAATTATAATATAAAAAATAAAAATAAATAAAAACCAGCAAAATAATGTGATCCGAATAAATAAAGGAACAAATAAACGACTTCCGGTAAAATAACGGCCAAAATTGACTCCCCACAATAAGCTACATAAACAAATTTTTACTACGTTAATATAAACAACGATCAAAATAATATATATATATATATATATATATATATATATATATATATATATATATATATATATACATACATACACACACATTTCAGGCAGTAGAGATTTTACTTTCGGAAATAAACGCCCTTTAAATAAGTCCTTATGTTTGGTAGAATTCCTTGTTTGTGCTTCTTTATCTCTAATATCCAAGTTTCAAAGGATGATGATCTAATACAATGGGCTTCACTCTCTCAAAGCCTTTTTAACTATTGACTTAAAGGAAATGCAAACGGTTCTGCAACATTGCGTTAATGTACTAATATTTTTCTTCAGAACTGGAACATCAATAATTCATAATAAGAAATCATTTTCCATATAAAAACGTTTGTTAATATTTTTCTTCCTAGTTATAACAATTTTCAACTTTTGAAAATTCACACTTCAAATAAAATCTCGTTTATCTGTGATATGCTACTGCATTATATTCGTAGATTAAAATTAAAGTATGCGACTTCAAAGGAATTCGAGAAACAAATACAATGGTTATTCGTAATTATTGAATACGTTGGAAGCATTACACAGACACACACACACACATATATATGTTTATGTATGTATGTATATGCAGAGAGAAAAGAATAAAAGAGGAAGTAAAATGAGAAAGAAACAAATTCAGAGGGTTAGAGATCCAAAAGAAGCCAAATAATAAATATATATATTGACAAATTGTACAACAATATTCTAATTTATTCTTCATCATGTATAAGAAAAACGTCATTATTTCTACCTAGGTGAAGTTACAATTTTGCTTAGTTCTTGATTCACATAGATCATTCAGATTGTCTTGAAGGAAAATACACTACAAACGAACGAAATCCCTTTAAGTTACACACTCATCTAACAGTCATAATACACGCAATTATATCGGGTAAATTATACTTTGCTAAATGGGCTAAATACTTCGATACTAAATGAACGGACATTTGTACTGTACCTATGTGACTAACCCAGGTTTGGTACTAGGCATTATTGATTTGTTTCCTTGTATTGAGTGCATAAATGGATCATTTGCTTTGCGACATTCATGTGTCAGAAAAAACTTCAGACCGAGAAGTCCATGCAAATTTTACCTTGTCTAGGGAAAAGGAAACTTTGAGTGTTTTTAAATAACGCAGTTTAAAGAATGGACAGATCAAAGAGATTCTTAAATTGATTATGCCTGGAGATGTAGTATAAAATAAGGAATTCGTCTCAGAAAACAATTGGCAATTTTATTTAAAGCATATAGTATCGGATGAAATCATTGGAAATCGAACAACACAAATTGGCTAGAATGGCACAAAGCGAAATATATAATGACAGTAAATGACCGACGTTTCTGGTCGTTAACTGTTCCTTCGAGGTCAGTGTTTTTCAAGAATGTGCAGGTATTCAAGATGTGCATTTCAGAAATTGTAATTAGCATTCTTTGCTTCTTGTATAGATACGTATACGACATTCGTGACAATACATCTGAAAAGCAAGCATAAATAAGATTGATGAACAAAGTTATATAATAATCAATATTATTTTGATATACGAATATGCATATATCACTAACATATCTAGTTTCCTTTACGCCTCTTCGCAGTTAGGACGTGCTAACCCTAATTTTTGTTAACTCGGTATTGTGGGAACCTAACATACGTACAAATGAACTCTTGCATACCTATATAATATGGCTACCAACTCTGAGTAAGGGCAGTCACCAGGAGGAAGTCACCCGGTGTGAGTCCCCAAGAGTGTATCAGGACACCAGTGAGAGAAATTACTCTCCAGTCCACATTACTTTGTACTACGTTTCCGTAAATAATATACCGTTTGACTTTATATCCGAGTCTGTGTTATTTTTCTATGGTTTCAACATCATAACAACTGGCGACGAGATTCGAAACGACCTCACGAAAGGAAAGACCAAAATTCTCTCTGGCCGACCATAAGAAGTTGCGACGAGATATTCCGAATCACACAAAGGAAAGAACGAAAATATCCCTTGCCGACCATAAGAACTGAAGAACCAAAGTGAAACCTCTACCTGAAGAGAAAAGGGTCACGCCATAAATCTAAAGACGTAAAAAGATCCCAGCGTGTTAATTTTAAGTCTGGCGAACAAAGAGAAATATTTCACGAAAGAAAGTTACATATACAGCAGTCATATGTTAATACTCAACTGGGGGAAAAAACGGACACTCCAACTAAATGACCGACAACGTAAATACGAAAAACGGTTTGATGCGGACGTCGGATATATTTAGAAAAGTATAAAAAATATTTACTCAATCTAAAGTAAAACCAACAATTTGAAAATAATTACTAGAGAAAAATTGTAAGTAAGATTCCCCCTCCCCTCATTGCTATAATTGTTTTTCGCTTCTCTTGACCACACAGAGAAAAAAAAAAGAAATATATATGTTTGGCAGCGTGGTTCGTTTATGCAATTTTTTTCTCCTTTTAGAGAAAAATTGAATCACTCAGACTGTATTAGAAAAAAGTTCTTTTTTAGTATTACCAACCAGAGCTGAGAAATATTAAGGAAAGGAATTAATTTTAACCCCTCTTAGAGAAGAACAATTGTGTAAATTGTTTTTTTCTCTCTGAAAACACGTATTTGAAGTCATTATGGAAGACTTTAAAGCAATTATTGTTCAGATGATGAAAGCACAATTTGAACAGCAACAGAAGACTGAGGAAGGGCAACAAATGTTGGTAGAAAAATTGCTTCTACAACAAAAGAACAAGAAGAAAAACAAATAGAACGGGAAGAAAAATTTCAAGAATTATTTCTAAAAGCATTGGGTAAAAAGGATGTTAGTGAAAACAACACTGCATTTTCTCATAACACAATTTTGAATTCTATGGAGACATTTAATTATCTTCCTGAAGATAAAACTTTTGAAGCTTTTTATAGAAGATATGAAGATCTTTTTGCGGTTGATGGTGAGGATTGGGCGAACGGTAAAAAAGTTCGCTTACTTTTGAGAAAGTTGGGAACAGCCGAACATAGTAAGTTCGTTGATTACATACTTCCGAAGAAAACAAGTGAATTAAGTTTCGATGAAGCAGTAAAACATTTGTCTGAATTATTTCGCCCTAATACAACTGTATTCCACAAAAGATGGAAGTGTTTTAACTTGTCAAAACGGGACGAGGATTATCTTACATTTGCGTCCATTATTAATAAGCACTGTGACGATTTTCGTTTGACTGAACTGACAGCTGACGATTTCAAATGTTTAATATTTGCCCAAGGTTTAGTCTCTGCAAAAAACTCAGATTAGACGGAGAGTTCTATCAAGACTAGAAAGCGAACCATGCCTCACATTACAAAAACTAACTGAAGATTGCCAGCGAGTAATCAGTGTTAAAAGCGATTCCAAAAACATCGAGGAATCAGGCATATCGTATGTTAGGAGAATTAAGTACAAGCCAAAAAATATACTCCCCTAAAAAAGGAAAAAAAGCAAAGAGTACGCCCATTCACAATTTAAAAATAGACGACCCTGTGAAAAACAAAAATTACCGCCTAGTTCATGTGGACGTTGTGGTGAACAACATTGGGAAGCAGACTGCTCTGTCTTTTCAGTTTGAGACATATGCCGACCTGATTGAAAGTAGTGGATGGTGGTATCTCAATTTATTTATATTGTGAAAATGTCAACAGTTGCTTTCTGCCATTTCGTGACTCATATGAGCAACTCTTAATGTTCTCATGGCATAGTGACGTAGTGAGAAATGTCCATGATCGACATCCCATTTCATAAATTGTGGGGATATTTGACATATCTTGATCTACGAGGACATGGCTGTACAAGTATTGCCGGACATCACTCTTTAATGTCTGTGTTTAGCTAGAATTATAGTTTCTAAAATGTCCCAAATCAGAACAATAAATATAGGAGCTATGAGAGGCATATCTCTCAATCTAGTTATGCCCTCTTTATCGTCCGTGGAATATGAGAGCCTATGAGCCACCTGGTTAGCCATGTTAACAAAACGATAACCGAGACAGAGCTTTAGTATATTTTTACAAGGCCGCTAACTGAAGACCGAATAATTGACAGCATGCGGTCTAGTCTAATGTGTTATGGTTTCATTAGTTTCGAGGTGGGAATTTGTTTCAGGTGTAGCGTACAACACATGATTCCATGAGGTCCAGTTATTTAAAATCACCGTGCAGTCGGTTTGTAATTCAGTAATGGCGTATTGTGCTTTTTCATCGCATGCGGTGGGTCTACCTAAGCACTTATTGACTGGCGACTGTTATATTGTACTGAAATCATGGTCATTTTCTTTCATTTATTTACGCTATGCACAATAAACGATTGGTTACTCCACTTGGTTAGTGCTCCGAGTTGTCGGAGCTAACCTGCCAGAATTGGACCGCGAATATTCTGGCAGTCTACAATGAAATCATTCCCATCTTCCACCCAGCACGTAGACAATCAAGCTTTTAGGAGACGTAGTTGAGAGATCTATTCACTCGCACGGTTCTACGCTGAGAAATGCAGAGAACTGGACAGCTATCCAGTCATCATTACTCCACATCTCTCCAGAGGTTTTCGTTCCCTTTTGGAATTAAGCACATGCCGATATTTGTTTGCAAATCAGTAACAGGTGGATATAAGGAAACTTCGTATGAATTTTGGCAGTAAATCGTGACCGAATCATTTGAAACAAATTTTAAGGTAAAAAAGGTAACGTGTTTTGTGGAAAATACTTTTGGGAATTTAAAAATAGATACCAAGTAGAATGTTAGATGAAGCTACGAAATACTGTCACAAAAATATTTACTATAATATATTGAAAATTTTGCGATATATATCAATTTATGTAAGCAAAACTTTTATAGAAATCTGGCAATAGTAACTGTTTTAAAAATATTCACATGATAAAAGAAATTTCGCAATAGTTACAAATCTCCTGAAAATAAATTATAACTCTTGAAGATATTCACATATCGCACATCAAACTTGGTGAAATTTAAAATGATAGATGATGCAGTAACAGATGCAATATATATTATATGTATGATATTTAGTAGCAGATGACAATAATTGAAAAACCAGCTCAGAATATAGCGTCTGATTCGTATATGCTCACGGACAACAAAACAAAATGCAAGAGATAGTGCCTAAAATCAACAGATATTTTTAATGGAAATATTCATAAACTATGCAATTCTTACAATTTATCAAATTCCCCAAGCACACGCATATAAAATTTGATAATAGATCAGGCAAAATATCCCTTAATTCACCTAGCAATTTCCAACTATAATTGTAGGCTCTCGCTTCTATTATGTTAACATACTACACAAATGGTTTAATTAAGAAATACTCCTGAAACCTACGCCAAATAATCGTGATAAAACATGTCTTGCGTGCAAACAGTATATGAAGAGGAAGAAACATGGCACGTGGATATGTAATATCTCGCTTTCTCTTGGAGATGGAAATTGATGGCTTACCAGATTACATTAATGGGAAATTTATTAAATAATGAAAAGAAGAGAAAGAAAGAGGTTATGTAGTTGGTGAACGCTAACGATCCTGGTTGTTAAATTTAGTCTCAGTAAATGCTTATACCAAATTGAAACGAATGAAAAGTATAGGAAATATCGCAATTTACATTTGTGCCAATGAAAACATGTTATATCTTTGATATTCACCAATGGTTCCTTTGCAATGTTATGCGGTGTTTGCTCTATTGACACGTAAAATCATAAGAAAACAGCCTCTGATTTGTAGGTTACAAATCAAGAAACACAATGATAATGAGAATTTCGAGAATCCTTTTTTTGATATTTTTTCAAAACAATAACATTGTTTTTCATCTTATATTTAAAGTACAGGGTATATGTGTGTGTTTGTGCTTGTCTGTGTCCAAGCAACTCCTCCCCTCCTACTTCTACGATTTCATTGATTCATAGCACATTCAAAAGCCAGAGAAAAGTTAGGTGCAGGGAACGATTTTCGTTGAGCACATATTCAGGTTTGCCAGATTATGCGAGTTTGAAAATATGTATTAATCTATTATACTAGCCATTATCATTGTTTTCATGGTTCAAGGAGAGTAATTCTTATTTTCCTTTTGTATCCAAAATTGCTGCTAGTTTACAATTTAAAGCTAGCAATAATTTTAAGCTAACTATCGGAGTAATTTAAGCTAGCTCATATGAAAGATTCATCACAATTGCTGCGGAGGAGTAGAAGAAATAGACATCAATACACTACAGACGAATTCGAAATTAATCACTACATTTAAGTATTGAATGAATGTTTATGCTTACCTTTTAAACGTTTAACGATAATTCTTATGCTACTACTTAATTTAAAGACGATTTGATGTACGTAGATTCTGATTTCCCGTACAAACAATAATTTTTATTTCATGGGTGACAGAAGAGGGAACAAGTTATAAGATAAAATTGTTATAGGGCAAAGATGGGAAAATAGAAATTAGAATGAGTCATGCATAAAACATTTGAAGAGTTAGAGAAACATAAGAGCTAATTAAGTAAATCCTATATTATGGAATCTATATGCATAAATGCGAAATTGGAGCTTAATTATGCCAAGAATTCTGAGATTAAAAACATTCAGCTCTACTTTATAATAATTTGCTATTTACTCGACCCCTAAGAAGACGCATTGTGACACAAGGTAGGATTAATGTAGGGAGATCGGGTGCGTAAATCCAGGCTAGGAACAAAAATTCCCCAAGCCCCAGCAACGGTCGGTTGCTGCGGCCTCGATGCAATCACTGATCCATCTCTCTAATGTAATGAAAAGGCACGTCCTCGAGCTGATGTTCACCAGGGCCTAGGTAACTCTGAATATAATATTCCTCAGTTGCAACTCTGTCTTTCGATGGAACCGACCTCGAGCGCACTCTGCCCAAAGACAGAGACGCAAATGAGAGATGACAAACAAGGTCGGTTTAATGTCGGTGTGTCTGAGTGCGTTCACCTGGGCTAGTAACAAAATTCCCGACCCCCCCCCTGCAACCGTCGGTTACGCTGGCCTCGGTTCGTGCACACGTCCCTCTTTATAGTGTAATGATAGCGCTCGGTCTCGGACAGCTGTTCCCCAGGGATATGCATCTGTCAGTATATTTTTCCTCTGCTGAGACTATGTCCTTTGAGGGAGTTGCCCATGTGTACACTCTGGCTAAAGACAGAGACGCAACTGAGAAATGATAAATAGGGCGTTAAAAACTATTCGAAAGAGAGAGAGGGAGAGAGGGAGAGAGAGAGTAATTTCAACAATAAAAGCCAAATTATCTGTATTATTTATTATCTACTTATAACCAATATAATTATTTTGGTTTAATTTCCATATTGATTTCAAAAATATGTTATTAATTACTGTTCTATTATTCGAAGATTGTTTTGATTGTCATATAAAAAATAGTTATATTTCGGAATATTGTTTATATAGTAACGAAAAATGTTTGAAAGTTGCATTTGATCGTCCACAAGTTGGCATGTATTTGTAAAACTTTGTTTTAACTATAACAAGCTAATTTATGAATGAACTATTCATTTAAAATTTTTGTTTCAAAGATTTCAAGTAATGAATATATTTTAATTTTCCAAGCGATATCGAGCGGGCGAAACCTGCTAGTTAATAATCTAATGCAGTTTATAAACATACACAGAACAACTTCAAACTGGAATTGCTACTAAAATAAATATCCATGTAACACAAATTGAAAAACCCCGATTTATTATTTTCAAAAATCTTTCCCGTTAATATATTCTTGGTCATAAATTTGATCTCTCAATATATTTCAATGTACCTTGCCATTTCTGGGGCTTATCAATTATGACATTCTACAACCTCCTGTGTCTTGTGTCCCTCAACAACGTTTTTCCATATGCTAAATCGGTAGCTCCTGTTCCGTCATGCATTTGCATATGTTTATAGGTAGATTAAGTTTTACAAACCCACCTTCAAAATCATATGTTCAATAAATTACATCTACCTCCTTCTGATTTTGAGTAAATGTCTTCTTTATATAAGATTTTCTTTCAGACTTTCGAGTTACTTAAACAATCTGTCAGTGGATTTCTTAGTATCTTTCTGTGGAAGCACTTTTCTGTTGAACGCATCATCTGTGTGGAGATACTTCAACATTCACTGCTATATAAGAGAAACTGATATAAGACTTAGTACTTTGTTTTTCATTTCAAATTCATTTTCGATAATTTATGAGCGTTCTAGTCTCGGTGTTGCAATTTCCATCGCTTGGTAAGACATTTCACTACTTTTTATGTTTTGACTTTTCGAAATTCGTAGTTTTTATTTTGCGATTTCTCACATGCTGACAACAATACATTGTCATCTTGCAATTGATGCTAATCCTTCACCCACAACCACTCTCTATTGCTACCATGTCTAGATGCCATGTAGCTTTCTTTCTCTGTGTGCCATCAATACAGTGTCATCTGTATCTTATTGGTTTACAGTGAGGTGCAATCAGTACAATTCCTGGGAATCATTAGTGGTAACAGGCAAATTTTATGTGGATATGTGGGGAAGATAGCTGTCTACCATAGACTTGAACATATTAAGGTTGTTGTGTTCCTCTTGAGAGTCATTTCCACAGAGCAGTCGTTCGTGGGTTTGAAGCTGCTCCAGTTGAACTTCTTGTACTGAGGATGGTTCGGAACAATGCGCGTTGCATCACTGGTCCTAGCCGTGAAGTTTAAAATTGGTGGAAATAAGGAATGTAGGTCGTCTGAGCTCTTTCCATAGAAATATCGAAAGATCAGTGAGATATTTGGTATGTTTCGTCTATGAGAATTGGGTTGATTTAAGAAATAATTTTATTATTGAGATTAGACCCATCGATAATAAATCCAGTTATTTTCGCCAGATCGATGAATAGGTGGAACAGAAGATATATCACACTATTTTTCGCTATGTAATCAATAGATTTTTCTATGCTTGCACAGGCGGTGTGCTCCTAGTACATGTTTTGGATTATTCTAACTTCCTTTCCGAATAGATCCAGTTCACCTAAATAAATCTTCATATCATAATTTGTCAAATGCTTTTGTATAATTTATAAAAGTAATTGTGTATACTTCTCCATTTATGTTACAATCCCCGATGTCATTCTAATTATAAATATTTCTTTTCTTGTCCGAGTGTTCCTGACAAAGCCTCACCGTTTTTCTCAACCATCTTTCTATTTCAACTTTGCATTCGATTCATAAGGATTTGTACCATTAGCAATGTTATGAGGCTCATTACGATGATTAATACAAAATTAAGTATATAATTATTTTTATTGGGATCAGTAGGATATATCTTAGTGCTTATGAAACATTTTATGATTTTTTCATCCTGTTATAGTTAGAACGCATTTGATTACAATATAGCAGTTTGATAAGTTTTGAGTTATTTGATGATGTATTATGTTCTTTTTTATTTATATAGATATGTTCGTCTAATTTGTTCATCAGCGATATAAATAGGTAAGTTATTGTTATGGTCCAGGGTCCTTGTACTACGGTGATGGTCCAAGGTAGAACCAATGAAGAATAACTCGAACACAGATATGGGATAACACACATATATATTACAAATAGAATATATGTACAAAAGAGTAAAAGTGTTAGTAATAATAATCAGGTTAGGTTAGACAGAACTATGTTGTCTCGAAGTATCACTATTCCAATGTCTTACAGTAATCGTCTAGCCGACTGCCTGACTCAGTGTCTCTGTCTGCCTCGCTGACACTCTGCTGCTTCCTCTTGAGGCGCAGTATTTATGGGGTACGGACTAGTCCATTACTATTATGGGTCAGTTCCCATAACACGGCCCTTCCATAGCTTTTGCGGAGCAGGGGTTTATAATATTTCTTTTTCTTTGGATGTATTTCCAACGGTTCCGTAAATTTTCTTTTTCGAGACGATTTTCATGGTTCTGGCTTTGTTTGTGGCCTTTTTATGTCAAACGTTTTCGAAAATCGTGTCCATTACCTCTTCTTGAAGTGGATCGTTAGCGTCCTGAGAAAGTCTTTTCCTTATTTGGTTCACGTGTCTTCTGTGTGCGAATGTTTGTCCCTCAACTATGTAAATCATCTTGCCAAGTCTTTTCTAAATTCTGCCTTGCTCCCAGTACGATGTGTTATATTTATAGGCTTTAAAAATACTTTTTCTCTTGGGACAAATATTAGTTTTGGTGCATAGGACTGTGGTACTGGTTTTGTTTTACTTGGTAGCAATTTATCAAATGCTGATTTGATCTTTCTAATAAACATCACTTTTGCTGGTGATAGAGTAGCTAATTCATGATCAATTTTTTCAATTGACGCAAAAGGTACACTCCTTTTTTTCTTAAAAATAGGCTGAAAGTTATCCTTTACTTCGATATTAGTGGCCATTTTCTTACATCTTCCTAGGCCTGCTGAAAATTCTTCGGGGAAACTTGTTTTTAGTTTTTCTTTTAATTTGTCTGCCTCGGTTGGTAATCTTTTTAAATTTTGGCAGTACCTACTTATAGGTAGATCACACAATTCGAATATTTGCATCCAGTCCGTTCCGAAAGGTTTTCGGTATTTCATAAGACGTACATTTTTAGTTTTTTCGTCATACCATTAACTGTTACGTTTGTAATTATTTCACCCTCGAATTTTATCTTTTTCCCGTAACTAATCTAGTAATTTTATCATTTTTATCATGGCAGGTTTATTCAGACTTCTCCATGCATGTAGGTTTATGATAGTTAAGTCTGTGCCAGAATCCAGCTGCAGCCTAACTTTTGTTTTGCATTTCAACTTGTACATATTTTCTTATGTTCGTTTCATCTGCTTGGTTAGTCCTCGTAGCTCTTATTCTGCTTTTGGTTTCTTTTTTATACCCGCAGTGAGAACTCTTGTGGCCATTTTTTTACATGTTAGGCAGGTTTTGAAACGATATGTACAGTCTTTAAACCAATGTCAAGTCCCACAGCGATAGCATGGACGGGTGGTATTTTTTTTTATTTTTATTTTTAAATTTAGAAAATTTTGTTTTACCTGTTCTTGAGGGGGTAAAGTCGGTTTGATTTGTTTGTGAGGAGGGTAAATCGGTTTGCCTTCGTACTTTATGTATGTGCGCTATGCCAGCTTCTTCTATATCTTTTGAATCTTTCTTCACACGGATGAATCTTTGGCAGGCTTCGGCTAGTTTTTGAAGTGTCAAGTCAGTTTCACTCTCCAATTTAGTAAGTATTCTGCGTCTCATTTCCGCGTCTTTGGTTGAGACCAGACCTTGGACGTAAATTAAGCATTTGAAATTGTCTGCGCTGAGTTCTGATAATTTGAAGTCGTCACAATATTTGTTGACGATGGACGCGAAAGTTATGAAATCTTCGTTGTCCTTTTTTGTAAGGTTCATGCATTTCCATCTTTTGTTGAATAGTGAAGTATTATGGCCGAAAAGTTCTGTTAGCACTTTAATGGATTCTTTGAACGTTAACTCGCTTGTTTTTCTTGGAAGGATAAAATCTACGAATTTCGTATATTCGCATGTGCCTAATTTCCTTAGCAATATGCGTACTTTACGTGCGTCTGACCATTCTTTGCAGTCGAATTCGTATAGGTCTTCGTGCCTTCGGAAGTAGTTTGCAAAAGTTTTATCTTCGTCGGGTGCGTGATTGAAAATTTCGATAGTACTCCAAATAGCGTCTTGTGAGATAACTGTTTCGTTCTCGGATTTTTGCTCCTTATTTGACATTACCGGTTGTAATAATTCTTGCAAATCCAAAAATTTCTGTTCGTTTTTTTTGTTTTTTTTGCTGCTGTAGAAATTGAGTTTTGATAAGCTCTATAATGGTTGACTTCAAATCTTCCATGTTGACGTATATTTTTGTGTAACCTGAAATTCTGTGACTTGTGTATGTAAAAGATTTCCTTTGTTGCCAGTGAAATTTGATATACAAAAATAAAATTCTTTTTTTGTGTGTGTACGCGTAGATCTTGATTTTTTGTTTTTATTTTAGTATCTCGCATAGAACTTGATTTTTTTTCAGGGTTTACTCGTCGACCGCTGTTATGTGTGACGGATAACAAAAAATGTATGTCCTCCCCGTAGAGTTTGTTTTTCTTTTTGAATTTCCAAGTCGCCATTAGTTATGTGTGACGTATAGTAAAAAAGGGTATCCTTCGCTAATAGAATTTGTTTGTCATTTAAGGGTCACCACGTCGCCACTGTTATGTGCGACGTATAGCAAAAAATATGTTCTCCGCGAATAGAGTTTGTATGTCCTTTAAGGTTCTCCTCGTCGCCAATGTTATGGTCCAGGGTCGATGTACCACGTGATGGTCCAAGGTAGAAGAATAACTCGAACACAGGTATGGGATAACACAGATATATATTACAAATAGAATATATGTACAAAAGAGTAGAAGTGATAGTAATAATAATCAGGTTAGGGAGAACTATGTTGTCTCGAAGTATCACTATTCCAATGTCTTACAGTAATCGTCTAGCCGACTTCCTGACTCACTCACGCTTCTGTTCCTTCCCCTTGAGGCGCAGTAGTTATGTGGTACGGACTAGTTCATTACTATTATGGGTAAGTCCCCATAACAGTTATTATTGAATAATACTTTTTAATTAAGTAGAAAAATGTGTTGTTGAGTAATTAGCTTTCGCGCCGTTTATTAAAATTCATATAATGGCTATTGTTTAATAGAAACTTTACTTTTAGAGTTGAGAGTGCACATGTTTATGCCAGTTGTTTTTTTAGATGCGAAAGAGTAAATGTATTCTTCTTGGTATCTATCATTACCTCAAGAAACGGGATTTTATTGTCGTTAAGATTGTATGTGAACGTAAGTACAGAGTTGTTCTTTTTTTTAGTTTTTCTGTAGTTACTATATATTTGTATATATTTTTCACTTAAAAGAGAATATCATCTACATATCTTAAGTAAATAGAGATTTTTGTAGTATTAAGTACGACATTTTCTAGGTTAGTCATGTAGAAGTTAGTAAATGTTTGTCCCAGGAGTGTGCCCTTGAAAACACCGTCGTCTTATACGTATATGTCATTATGAGAGTCACATAAGGGACCTTACGTTGTGTACATCAAGATAAGATTTTGGACAATATATAGGATTCGTTTTTAAAGTAAGGAGTGATAGATTCAAACTAAAACAAGGCGAAAAAATCTGTAAGGGTTCATAAGCACTAATATATCCTCAACTGATCTCAGCGAAAAAATAAAATTAATTGTATACTATATTAAACATTTAGTAATATGCATGTTGGTTTTACTATAATGACCATGATGAGAATCCTTACTTGGACGTTAATAGTTTAATCTCAATGCTTTTAAAGGAATAATCATGCCCACATTCACAGTTTATACAGGTATTAGTCGAAAATAAAACGCTACACCACCAAGATAATAAAAAGCAAAATCTATTTTAATGTGTGAAAAGTATTGGCATAATGTAAATCTAAGGCTTTTTAAACATTTACATTCCTTTAATAATCTAACTAATTATTAATATTCTAGAATGTTCCAATAATGTTATCAGCATTTAGCTTTAGCCTAAAAATATAAATATAAATTCTGTAATTGATATTCTTGCAAGAAGGTTATCATCATGGCAAGAGGTAAATAATTGACAAATTCACAAAAAGAACATATTATTAAGGTCTGGAAAGAAGGTAAACGTTAAAGGAAAATCCCTGACAAACTGAATATTTCATTTACTACCATGACTTAATTCATTGCAAGGTATAAACCATTCAAAGCTGTTGAAACACCAAAGAGCAGTTGCTTCACGGAAGATTTCTCCAGGATCTTCGAGAAATATAATGCGTCAAATTAAACCAAATCCAATGATTACTCGTTAAGAGTTGCAGGGTGATTTACTTTCATCAGGGATCTATGTTACTAAGCGGACAATAAGCAATGAAATTCATAGAAACAATCTAAAGTCACACACCCATGAGAAAACTACTCTGCTATTAAAAAGACATAGAAATGAGAGGTTGAAATTCATTCATGAACATAAGGATAAGGAAAGATCGTATTGGGAAAGAGTATTATAGAGAGACGAAACCAAAACTGAGTTGTTTGGACGTAATTCTATAAATCATGTATGGACGGAAAATGCCGATGCCTTCAAACAAATAAAAACTGTTCCAAAAATGAAATTTGGTGTTGACCGCATTATGATTAGGTGGGGCTTTTCTGCAAAAGGTACTAGTAACTTATCAGTAATAGAGGGTAGAATCAATATTTCAACATATTAAAATATTTTGGAAGCAAATTTAATGATTTTGGTTGAAATGCTTGAACATCCTTCTGATTGGATCTTCCGACAAGATAATGATCCTAAGAGCTCTTCAAAATCTACAAAGAAATGACTTAATAAAATACTGTAAATATTACTAAGTCATTCCCCAGATTTAAACACAATCGATTATATTCAAATACTGTCGTGAGCTCAAATACACATATGTGAATAAGAATGGAATAAAAAACTAACTAAAATATTGCAATATCATTGAGAATTACAAGTAGAGATTGGTTTCTGTAGAAATGAATAATGGGTATTATACAAAGTATTAAATGTATATTATGTGTTTTTTGTATTGTACATATACTTTTGTCACCCATTAAAATGGATAAGTGGGATTCATTTGTATTAAATAAAAAATCTTTGCATTTTCTCTACATATATAGTCATTTTACATCTGTGCACAGTTAATTATATGAAAATTATGTTTGTTCAATATTCGGAAATGCAATAAATTAAAAACTTTATGTGGACGAATATTTGTTCCCCTCACTGTATATATTGGTAAATATGCATAATATCAAACGTTGGTAGCACGACTCTGAATTTAATGCAGTCGTGTAATCTTCAAGGGCAAATATTTTATGACCGTTACATAGTTCTCGTGATGATGAGTAAAATTCTGTCTTAAAACTTGCTGTGTAAAATATTAGAATTAAACAACAACGAGAATTAAGAGAGACAAAAATTGTTCTGGGTAACTTTAATTTTTTCCACTTTGTCTATGATCGCAACATGATCCCACAGGTGGCGGCGATCTCCATTTTCTCTCCATATGTGGCAAGCCACATCTGATTTTTTCATTTCCCCTCGTGTTAAAGCTTTCTGGTGTTCTTGAAGCCTTTCATTAAGGAGGCGGTCTGTCTCCCCTTTATATCTCTTTCTTTAGCGATGTTCTTTTCTATGGGGAGTCTTACTCGTGAACTAAAACAGTCTACCCCAGTGAACGAAATAAATGGTTCAGTTCGACATTCCAACCACCTGAAGAATGCCGGAGCGTACAATGGCCGAAACGTTGTGATAAATATGGCAACAAAGATGAGGACAATAGTCCGAATAATGTAAATAGTGTACATAATACCTCATCTCAGAAATATAGACAGAACTGAGTTTTTTTCCTTGCTATTTTTCCTTAATTCCGATGATTTTTCTTCGGACGAAGCGTCGGACGAAGTGTCCCTTAAAATTTCTATTTGTAACCGAGACGATACTTTTGTATCCGACTGTTTAATTAATAAAAATTGTCCCTGTTTTATATATACTATTTTGTTGGTGCGACGCTAAAAAAATATTTCCACGTATTATCGGGATCGATATAGCCACAGTATAATTATTACCTTCAAGAATACTATCTATTTGAGGGGTAAATTACAGTCTATTCTTTTCAAAGTTAAATCCTGAAATGCTATTTCCAGAATTACGTTATACTTGGCTATATTTGTTTGGCGCACTTCCAGGACTAAATGTTGAAATTTGGTTAATTTTGAAAGAGCTTTTATTAGAAGTAAAATATTGTATTACTAGTTATATTCGTTCTCAGCATGGGGAGATGACCTTGATTTCAAATCACTGGGTGAGGGGAGTTCGGTGCGCATATGACTAATGAATACGATCTTTGCCCTGAAAAGTTTGTTGCGGTTGTTACCAGGCTGAGAGGCAGAGCACTCTCGATCATTTATTTTATGGTGTCTCTGTTCATTGACACTGTTTCTTTGACAAGGGAGAGCCAAGTGGCACGGTACTCAGCAAACTCTTCCTAGGTGGAAATAGGAATGCCATAATGCTAGAGAGACTCTTTTAGAGTATATTTATAACACATCCTTGTTCTGCTGAGTAAGCGCTTTCCTGTGGATAGCTCACCAAAGACTCTCTCTCTCTCTCTCTCTTTGGGAAGCATGCGGTGGATGTATCATGCCCACCGGAGCTGATATCGCAGTAAGTATACATCCCAACACACTAGAGAACTTCAGTGTCTGGAACTCTGTCCTTCCATTTGACACGGAGTAGGTTCCCGAGGCATCTAATATGGAAGGCATCAAGCTGTTTAGAATGCCGGCTGTAGACTGTCCACGTTTCGCACGCATAGAACAGGCATGGTAGTATTACTGCTCTGTACAATTTGAGTTTGATTTCAAGGCTCATTTCCCGTCGCTCCCAGTTCAGTAAGCCACTTTTTCATCGATGTTGGTAGACTGAGAAGTGGGTGCTACCGATGTACATGAACTTTTCTATAACTTTTAGTCTCTGACCGATAACGGTAACGTGAGGTTCAATGTAAGGCATCGTAGGTGCAGGCTGATTTACGACTTCGTTTTTTTTTTAGTAGAAGCCGAAGTTTTTGTAGGCTTTTGAGAATAGGTCCACGCCGCCCTGCATGTCAGACTGAGTACTGGCATTGAGCGCACTGTAGTCGACGACCAGGAAGTCACAAGCCGTATCTTTATGCACATTTCTCTTTGATTACAATCTGCAAGTGTTGAAGAGTTTAACGTCAATACGGTGGCGGAGACCCACACCGATGTCTCCATCTTGGAAGACATCCGTCAGCATGGCGGAAAAACATGCGGAACAGGGTCGAGCCAGTTTACATCCCTGGTTTACTCCGTTGATGACGGGGAACGGCTGGGAGTATTTGTCTTCGTCCCGCACTCTCGTATTCATGCTTTCATGGAATTGTCAGACCATAGCAATGAACTTGACTGTGTATCCAAACTTGACCATGAACACTTGCCCACTGCAGAGAGAGTCAAATGTCTTAGCCATTTCCACGAATGTGATGTACAGTCCGACGTCCTACTCTCGACATTTCTCTTGCAGCTGTCGTGCTACGAATAATATATCTACTGTGTTCCGTCTCGCGCAGAATACACACTCGCTTTCGAGGATCAGGTCACTTTGCAGGTGGGCACTGGGAGGATTGAGAAAAATGCATGCAAAAATCTTCCCAGTGATGGAAAGCAAAGAGATGTCGCGGTGGGTGTCAGGGGCGTTTCTGTTCTCTTTGCGCTAGTAGATAAGGTGTATAATGGAAGCATCCTTAAGTAAAAGTTGTAGCTTTTCTTGTCTTTATAAGGAACTAAGCTGGCATGTGAGAATTTCATTCAGTTTTGGCCCACCGGAAAAATAGATCTCAAACGGGATGAAGTCGGCAGCAGATGCCTTGCCTCTTGAGTGGTGCCTGATGTCCTTGGTATCATCTTCTCTAGTCGGTGGATCTGCCCGTGTGTTTTCGACTGTGACTTGCGGTAGTCTTTCAATGGCTTCATGTTATAACTTCTGAAGTTGCAGCGTTTACAGCATAACGAAAATGAGCCCACTCCACCTCCACATCAACGCATGGATCTCGGTTGGGTGGTAGTAGCTTGTTTCCCAACTCCTCTACAAGTTGTTGATTGACTAGGTCATTTGTTAGCTTTGAGATGTTCAGTCATTTGGGCATTCTGATGTCTTGTAGGCTTCTTGTTGATGCGATACGGTGGTTCATCTTGGAGATCAGCAGACAGTGGTTCGTCCAGCATTTAGCACCACACATGGTCATCGTGACACTCACATTCCGCCTGTTCTTTTCCTAACAATGATGTAGTCAAGAAGATGCCAGTGTTTGGAGCGCGGGTGCATACACAACATCTTGTTGCGGTTGGGCAGATGGAAGACGGTGTTGTTGATGAGAAGACCATGAGCGACCAAGGAGTCCAGCAGACGGAGACCGCAGTTGTTACACTTGCCACGCCGTGTTTTCCCATCACTACCTCCCGCGACATATGATCTCTGTTCACACGAGTGTTAAATTCGCAAAAAATGATGAGATTGCCTGTACAGGGCACGGCCGAAATGTTTTCATTCTGATCCTAGTAGAATCTGTCATTCAACTCGTCAAGGTTATTCATGACGGGGGCGTACGTACTGATCAGTATGGAAAACTTGTTCTTCGGGAGCGGACAGGCATCAGGCGATCGTTTAGAATAATGATCAGGACACACTTTATGGCAAAGACTGTCTGACGTCGCTAGTTGTTTCCACGTCCAATCCAAAAGAATGTGTAGCCGGTAAACTGATATGTCAGGTATCCTTTTCCTGCTAGACGGGTCTTACTGAGTGCAGCGATCTTCACTTTGTTCCAACTCGCTGGCAAATTCAGCTACTGGTAACCTGTAATCAAGTTCTACCTACTACAGGATCGAGTCTTGTATTACTACGAATTAGTTAATTCCGTAAGAATCCAGCATCAATCACTGTGCTCCGGTCTACACAATTTTTCTTGATAAATTTCGTTTTTCGAGATATGTGTCCAGACTTGATACTTTCATCAGTAACAGAATTGATGCTAAGAATTTAGCGTATCTTAATTTTCTAAATGAGTTTGCATCTGACTTCGTAAATTCGTCTATCCATTCTAGGGCTTTCTTTTGGCAGCGGATTTACTAGCAGAGGGCCAGATTGTTCTAGGAGAGATAATTATATAACCAGACCAGATAGAGGATCTAGTGTTGTGATTCTGAATTATTCGGATTATATAAATAAAATGTCATCTATATTGGACAAGGCGAGTAAATGTCTGCAAATTAGCTGATGTATCCTTTCGGAAATTAGCTGATATATTTTTAATATTTAATGTCAGCGCGAAAAGGTAAGTTAAATTTCATAAGAGACTTGAACTTCATAAAAGATTGTTCCTCACAAAGCAGGTATATGATAGAATTTGAACTGTTAGCTCGCATCTTCCTAGGATGCATGGTTTGCGTAAGTTCATAAAATGAATGTTTTACTTCGGTACATTTTTTCTATGATGGGCGCTACCCACAATGACTTAGCCAAGTAGTTGGTTGGAGTTATTATTCTGAGTATTGTATTCCATACTATTTCCAGTTTGTATCGAATATACGTAAACTGCATTGCACTGTTAACACGGAGTTTTTCGGGTCTTTTTGATATTTGTCCCTCTTGACGGGACTATTGACATGTGTGCTGACTATTTCTCTCGTGGTCACATAAAGCCTCCATCTTTTCCTGTGAGTGTCTTTGTTTAACTGAGATGGCTGCTAAGTCAGTCTCTTTCAGCTTTCAGTTTGATGAGGTAGAGATGGTTAGAACTTTGCGAGTTCTTATGGCCAATAATTGTGTAAGGTTTCATGAGAGGCAATTGCTTGATAACGGCTCAAAACCATACTGCTATTTCTGATATGTTGATAAAAATTTTATATCTTTTTCATCACATAACGAGGGACATTTTTTCATCATGTAAATAGTCTCCACCCCTCTTTCCAAATTCCTATTGAGGTAGGAAATAACAGTATGTACTTTCTTTTTTTTCTGGATGTGCTGGTTGAGAGAACTCATTCTTCTTTCCTCACCAAATTTTATAGGAAGCCCAATTTTACTGGGTTGTATCTCAGTTGAAATTCTTTTGCTCCTAGGTCTAGGAAAATTAACCTTCACAAAATACTTACTCGTTTTGCATTGACGATATGTAGGGAGTACAAAATTGAAAACAGAAATTACTTATATCTTTTTCGTATAGTCAATCATGGGCTGAAAGTTCTCCTCAAATGTCATGTAGTAGTACGGAACATCTTTGCTTTCCCATCTATCTGTATGGATGTCTTTCCAAACAATCAACAAAGTTTTGCTATCGTTTAAAGTGTCGATGTGTGGCCGTTTATGTGGGTAAGACTCTCCAGCGGCTGGAGGTACGGATTGTACGGCACGCGTTTGGCTTTATGCGTAGATATGCTATATTAACATGCAGGCACTAACAAGTGCATGGGTCTGCCACCGGGAATAATTTATTGAGTTCCGTCACACGTAGGTCAAATTATTCAGCTGGAATTGTTTTCTCTGCTGCAGAGTGGTCAGGCGAAACACCATCTTATCATGTTGGAGGCTTTTGTTATCAACACGTCTCGTCTGACGGTCTAGGCAGGAGGTGAAACATAAATTGGCAATGTTCGGCGAGTCGTTGTCTTGTTCTTGGCAAACTTTCTTCTTTCTTTCACCTCCCATTTGTCTCTTTTAATTCTATTGCAAGGTATTTTTTTCCTTTCAGTATTTTCCATCTGACGAAGCGTCGGTTGAAAGGTACCTTATAATTTGTATTTTTTACTTAAATCGATAAAACGAGTTAAAAGGAATGGAAAAACTAATAATAAATAAAACAACCCAACACTCAATAATACCAACTATGAACACGTCCACAATGTGCTGACTGCGGGGATAAACATTTCCATCAACATATATACACTTATATAAAAAAAATAATATATATATATAATAATGTACATATTCAGTGAAAAATGCAAAAATAAGAAGCCATTCAGGAAATGCGATAATTTAGGGTAAGTTGATTTGATAAAGAAATAGGTACCCAAATCTGTGATGAATTTACTATATTTCGGTTTGCAAGAAAATACGGCTTGCCAGCATACTCGGGTAATGCATAAATAGTTTAATTCCGATGACCATTTTTCCGCATTGTCATATTTCAATCTTACTTAATTGTTATAGGATGTCTCAGAAGCAGATTCTCTCTATATAATATTAACAACATAATACATATGTAAATAGCTCCATTGAAGCGATCATTCATTGATATATGTTAATTATCATTTAGAATACTAATCACACATTAATAAAAAATTACAATTTAAAGACAGAATAAATGTAATAACAAACAAATCATCCAAACTTTTCTGATGTAGCGGTTATATATATATATATATATATATATATATATATATATATATATATATATATATATATATATATATATATATATATATATATATATCAAGGGAAAACAGTTCCTCATTTATGACAAGTGGATAAAGCGCATAATGAAGGAACCGATAATAAACACTTGATTAATTGTATATATCAATTATCAATTATGTCTACAATCCTAATCTCGAACCTGAAAAAGTGTTAGTTTTTATTAATAGATTTTGTAAGAAACGAACTTATTATTTTAAAAATACTCACTGAACCACGCTAAGAGCATGATAGGGAAATTTTCTCGATTTTCAGTGAATTGATTTGACACAACGGTTCATAGTTGGTTTGCACAACGTGGCATTTTCCCAGTTTTGATTTGTGAATTATTATGGCATGAACACTATAAAACGGGATGTCGAATTATTATTCATAAGATAAAATGCTAAATCACGTCTTCACCTGCCCAATAAAAGATGTTACTTGCGTAGATACAAAATTAATCCATCATCCCTATATTGTGATATATTATAGGATTAAGTATAGATAATAACTTTGATATAAGCCTAACAACAAAAAAGTAAATATAAACTGTACATTATTCATTATACCGATATCACTAGGACTATTATTTTTAAATATAACTATTAAGTGGATTATTCATACGCATTTCACGATTAACAAGAAAAAAGACTCTGTTTATCTCCCACTCTTTATAGATAGATAGATAGACAGATAGATAGATAGATACTTCGTAAACTTGTAAAAGTTTATCAAAACTCCTGGCAGTTTTTTTTTTTATATATTACATTAAAATATATACAGCAAATCTGACATAGAGCTAATCCTCAAAGTAATGTCGATCGCCAGCCAGAAACATTTGCTAACTTGTGAGTACCAGTCGCAATTCTGCTTTATTTGCGAAGGATTTCCCAAGAATGTGGTTTTCCAGGGAATGGAAAAGTTGGCAATCTGTTGGCGCAAGATCCAGAAAGTAAGGTGGGATTCGCTGTATGGTATCCCCGATTACACGCGCCACATGATGCCTAGAATTGTCATGGTAGCATACTACACTATTATGTTTAACTAATGCTAGCTCATTCTGTCCACATTGCAAATGCTGCGATTACAGATCCGCAGTGATTGTATGCAACTCAGAGTGCAACACTTGTGGACTAGTCCAAAAATTACAAAGCATGATCTTGAGTGGATGTAGATGTGTTCTTGTGGTGTGGTGGCAACCAATAACGGACACGCTTGGAAGTGTCATACGGGACGCACTTTTCGTCAGTGGTGAGTATTCCTTTAAATGTAGGTACGTTGAGGTGAGGATTAAACAATGAGAAACAGGTTGTCACTTGGTGTTACTTGTTTGCTTCCAACAGTGTATAGAGTACACACTTGCTCAGCTTGTATGTCTTCATTCCACAGTGCAGGAGAAGACTGACTGTTTCATGAGAAATTCGGAAGTGTTCTGCAAGCTCATTTCAGGTTTGGCTGTTGTCTTCCTCCATACCCGCCATCCGAGCCTCATTTTCCAAGTCCTGTGGCAGGCCACTTCGGTTTTCATCCTAAAGAGACATATCTCCCACCCAGAACTTCTGAAACCAATGGCTGGTAATGGGGTTACTCACAGAATTAACCTCTAAGGCTTGTCATCAAGATTTGTGATCGCAATATGCAACTTAAGGGATGTTCTACATGTAAAAGAAATGTAAGCTCTTACAATTATTGTTGATTTTAAGTTAGAATTATATAATTTTAAAATATCATAAGAAAGATATATTTCAATAAATAATTTTAAAACATGAACCAAATAATATTGAATTATATTTAAATATATAAATATAATAATCTAAATTGTTACAAATTTGAAGAGGAAACATGAACTCTTAAATTTAGATGAGAATAAGAGTGAATGGCTTTGTGTGAGTAATGCCTGTAAAATATTTTTCTGACAAATTAAAAGAATTGAATAAACTAGTAATACATTTTTACAACTTCCATGATGCAAATTTGATAATATGAATGTAATAAGATTGGATATAGAAATATGCAAGAAAAATATCGAAAGCTCATTTATGGACACACCTACGCCAACCTCACGAGAAGAAGCGTGAATATTTGATGAAGATATTCAGGAAAACATATTTCTCAAGATTAATATTATCTATACTCGGATTATGATAACTCGAAGAGGTATAGAGATCTAATCGATATTATCAACCAAAATCAAGAAAGCTAAAACGTATAGCAAGCAAGTCAATTTTCGCTCATATTATGCAAATTTGACTATTGACGACATTGTCAAAAACGTTGAAAAATTTATAGATAAGTCGCAAGGCTCTGAGCCTCTGCAGATATTTTAACAAAAATATAACGTGTCTCCCCTCAATAAATACACTTCAATCAATCGATCAATACATCATTACATACGATGTAAAAGAGAACCGAATATCACATACCGACATAGAAAAAAATCTAGCGGGCCACAGAAAAGCTTAGTTTTTTTCTCTAAATATTTTCATGGTTGTGATTAGGAGCCCTCCTGATTCGTACTTAGACCGCGTGAAATTTTTGACTAAAACGTCTCATCATTTTAACGGTAAATAGTCTTCTAATAGTTTATTTTTTCAGCAGGTCTCAACTGTTGAATCTCGTGGATAATTGTTTCCCTAGCAACAAGTTTCTTTCAAATTTAAAATCCAACCTCAATCGTAATATTTTGTCTTCCTGTTTACATATTGAACAAATTTAAAATCACCGTCTGTTACTTTGAGCATGAACGGAATTGTTAACAATTTAACCACAAATGAAAATATTTACTTCGGACACAGACAACTGTTTAATCAGGCAGGATTATATATATATATATATATATATATATATATATATATATATATATATATGTGTGTGTGTGTGTATGTATATGTGCGTGTATACATATATATATATATATATATATATATATATATATATATATATATATATATATATATATATATATATATATATATGGGTGTGTTTATGTATGTATATGTGTGTGTATGTATGTCTGTATGTGTGTAAACTTTAGTAAATCCGGAGAATAAAAATATTTGCTTAACCGAGCAAATCTATGATTAATAACTTTATCACTATAATTAATAACATATTCCTATGACATATATTGTTGTAACAAAACACACTGAGTGATTTTTCTGTAAACAATTGATTTATTTGTAACTTGATATTCTATTTCTTCAAACGATATTTGAGTCGATCCTCGTAATTAAAATAGACGCTTCGTTAATATTTTATGTTATTTTATTACGTCTATCCGCCTACGCACAAAGTACAATTTAAAATACATTGCTTGAAATAAAAACGGGGCGTGTATTACAAATAACAATAAATATTGTCTTAATAAAAATTATATATTGCATATTACAGATCAAAATTCCACTAATGCTTACTTATCTCTCTGTATGCATATATGCATATCTGAGCATAAATATGAGTATGGGTATTTGCATGTACGCGTGTGCATAGATTTGTTTTTAAAAGCTGCAACCAAATATATTAACATGATTTATGAATAACATGAATACGAAAATTGAACTGATCGTTCGACATGAGTTGACCTTCTGTTTCTCCAGTACGAACGAATTGTTGCTTTGAATTTATCTCCCGTTTTGAGAAGGAGAATATAATAATACAATATATATATATATATATATATATATATATATATATATATATATATATATACTGTGAGCAAACCACCTTAATATGAATAGAAATTTAATTCCGTAAATGTACAAAAACGTGGCATTTATAGGACATATTGAAAGAAACAAAGGTCATCTGCAATGACCTATCGACCTACCGTGTTTAAAAGTTTGGCAGAAAAGAGCTTAAGAAAAGGGAAAAACATACTCGGAGATACAAAAGACAAGCAATTATGTAGCACCATCATTAACAACGTCCTGAACGGATGCAGAAGATGGACGAAGAATTCCACTGACTACATATTGTAAAATTTTAGAAGGATATGTCAGTGAATATTGACAATATTTTCACAAATACGACGACACATGAAGCAACAGAAATTCGGTTCTACATAAGGATGCCTACAATAGCAAAGACGGAACTTTTAGAGAGTTCAAAACAAAAAGCACACTTAAACTTCACAGCTATATGACAGGTGAAATCTGTCAGAAATATAATAAGTAAAAATGACTTAGAAAATATGATATTGCGAGGAGAGACTGAAGACATGACAGAGAAAGGAAAACAACTCATAATCTACCTAGTGAACTAGAATAAATGGATGTTGGATCAAGGTTTAGGAGCGATAACAGACTACATTTATCAGAACTACAAAGGATATGAAATTGGGGACTGTTATGATTGGCAACGTACTGAAGGTGCCCGGCAAGAATAATAATAATACTAATAATAGAAATAGTAATAATAATCTTGGCTGTTAGGATCATGTGATTTTTACCACAATCTAACAGTTACTTTTGGACTATAAATAGTTTCTAATGATTATAAAATATTGGACTGGCATGAGATTTCTCTTTAGGTATCTGTAATGTTTAATACGGAAACTTGATGCATTACACGCAATTTCTGTAGGAGATGATTCAAGTTAGATGTGGATCCCACAAATTTAGCAAATCAAGTAAAGAGCAGAGCATTAGTTATATTCATATTTGAGACAAAATCTAAATTATATCCATAATATTGCAGTTGTTAGAAAATATGGTATTAACTTTAGTGTTACCTTCAAATGAAAGGAAACTACGCTTTGTTTAAAATGTCTTAATTTATATCGGGGCATTTATTGCTTCTTCATGTATTTTGCTTCGTTCAACCATATGTGAATGCCATAATACCTCCGAAAATGCAGGGAATGGTGTAAGATACCGAATGAATGTTGTATCAAACGTCGGAAAGTAATAACCGAACTGACAGGTTAACTTTAAGAATCTGTTGTAGAATTTACTTGTCAAAATGCGAACAGTTCTACATAATATATAATTCAACAAGTCCCTGCATTGGCAGAGTTCAATATTTATGTTTTCAGATATTATTAGCATGCATGCTTTATTTCTTTCGCATGGATCGTCTTGACTCTGAAATCTGCTTTACTGTTCGATGTCATGACAAGCATTTTTATCGTTAGTATTCCGTAAAGTTTGATTGAGAAAGCAATTCAGACCAATGATTTTTACCCGCTCATCATAGCACATGTACACGTAATATAGTTTCTGAAAATTCCAAGGCACCAAATAATCAATGTGCTATGACAACAGCAGCTCTAACGGAATATCTTCGAGCCTGTTCAGTAAAAGGTGATGTACACTTATATGTGAAGGTATTGTCATGGATAACAGTTCGGAATTAGAAATCGGATAGCGGAGTTCCAATTCCCTCACGAACATGACGGGAATTGGAAATCGACTGTACGATTTATGGGATAGGTATCAGTCCACATCGTATCCACGAGTTGTTTTGTTTAATTAATATGATTTTATCAGCATATCATTATAATCTCCAAAAACTTCTTACAATCTAAAAATCTTTGATTTCTTCAAATGCTCTGGAAAAGTTTGATAATCTGTAATAAAAAATCAGTCAATCTTGCGAAGCAAAACGTTTTCATTTTTATTTTCTAAATAGGCGTATATCATTACCCATGTCTCATAAAATCATCCAAATTCACCAATATATATATATATATATATATATATATATATATATATATATATATATATATATATATATATATATATATATATAATGATAGAATAAGTAACAAATAGGAAATAAAACAAGTCAAATTAAGGGACTTCCTCTTCTATAACTCATTTTCAATGGGGAAACCGAAATAAAAGCTAAATAAGTTACATTTGTAAACGTTTCCTGTGTGTTATTTTTCATATAGTTCTGTTAGATTTGCATTCATATTTTTTTCCAATTAATACATATATGTGTATTTTGGTTTGAACCAAAACTAAACTTTGTATTTGTAAAGCTTCAATGAATAAAAACCAAGCAAAACATCTCCCAAAGGTGAAAATCTGGAATGACCAACGAAAACAAGTAACTAAGAAAAATATCAAAATCTGTTTAAAGAAAAAGTAAACCATCATAAAAAAATAATACAAAATAAAAAAAAAAACTTAAACGAATAACTAAAGTGGTAATTTCCACAAGACATTTTCTATTCACTTTTTAAATGTTCCCAATTAGGTTTTCCATTTAATCGGAGACTTTACCAAAGTCAATTTTATTTTTTCCAGTACTTTCGATTGTTGCCACATTCGTTTCTAAACATTTCGTCTTTTGTGTGTCCATGTGAATGTACTACTTTGATAAAGTTTGGCTTTCTCTAGTTTCCAATTTCAATTCAATCCTGGCAAAAATATTTATAACAGTCAGATTGTAAATTTCTTTCATTTTATTACAGTACACATGCATACACACATACGCACACTTACACATATATGCACACACAAACACACACACACACACACATATACACACACATACATATATATGTTAACAAAAGTTAGATATGTATTAACAAAAGCTTAAGAATGATTAGCTTTAAACAACTTTATTTACGTTCCGTTTTATTTCGTTATATTTAATGATGCAATGGATTGTACTATTCGAACGAACACTTCATTTATAGTCTAACTTTGTGGCTCGGAATCTCTTGTCATTGCATAATTAGAAACCATTGTCACAGTAATCCTGAATAAGCTTACAATATGGGAGAAAATCATGACATTCAGCTATATAAACTGTATAAATTTTGGTTCTCCGTGATAAAAGCTCGTGTGAATATGTATTTTATATAAAGTAGGTTGTAGCAAAATATCTGTGCACGCTGCTATTATGAAGTTCCAAAATTCAGCAACATTTAGCGGCAAGGAGAGTAGTGGAAATCCAAGTCTAGAAATTGTATTTCATGATGCACTTTGTTAAATATTTTAATTCATGAAATTTAATTTTTGGTCTAGAGTCATTCAAACTGATTTATAAACCAAGGCTAACTGCTGCAATAAAATAAAAATACCTGATATTTGCAAAGCAAAGCAACATGAAATCTCGAGAGCTGAAGCAATGTTGTTTACTAATTAATGCACATCCATCTGTTCGTTAAGCGTGAAATAAAACTTAGCTTAACCCCTACTAAATGATTTCATGAAAGGTAGTGGGTTCAGGATTAATGCATGAAGGTTTGATCCAAATTTTAAAATACACGCTGAAATAATATTATTTGGATTTTGTTTTATGCTATTTGAAAGATAATGCTGTCCTTCAAGATTGTTTGTTTTGATATTATAATCTAATGGTTTTATGTGTATTTTTAGATCATTAAATTTGAATGTCAAGTGAACAAACTGAGAATTTTCGATACCATTTTCTTTTTTAATTCGATCGTTGTGTTAAGTTTGTTGAATACCGCCTTCGGTTTTCGCATTTCAAAAATAAGATTTTTTACCTCAAGCACGGATTACAAACCGATCGACCAACTGAAATTTAAGAGGAAAGATTACATTAACTCCTTCACGAACATCTATGTCAAACCATCAGAGAATTGACGGAGAAGATGAATTGTGATAATAAAACTGTGGTGAACCACATTCACTCAATGGGAATGTTTCAGAAACTAGAGCGAAAACAACAACTGTCAACGCACCAAAATCACCGCTAGTTGTTCGCTCGACATCGCTCTTCACATGATCACAGCCTTTTCTTTATTATCTTCGAAAGACCATGTTGTGTGTATGGTGGGACTGCGAAAGCATAATTAATTTAAAACAGATTTAGCGCAACCAAAAAGTGAATGCAAGGCTACACGTTCAAAAAATGCAGAGACCCGATGAACCAATCCAGCAAAAAAAACGAAAAGTCGAACAGGATTTCTTTCTGCAACACGACAACGCCTGTCTTCCCATAGGCAATATAACTAAAGCCGCGATTCAAGAAATCGAATTGGAAATGCTACCTCATCTTCCATATTCTCCAGACGTGGCACTGTCAGATTTTAATCTCTTTGGATTGCTTTCGAACTATTTGCGCGGTGTATGTCGAATTGAGGGATTGGTTGAACAAATTCTTTGAGTCAACGCCGGGATAGTTCTATCGCCGAGTCATTCAAAAACTCATAGAAATATGGAAGGATGTCGTACACAACAGCGGAGAGTATATTATTGATAAATTTGTTGTAGATTTGTTTTTATTCTTAAATGAATTTGAAAATAAAAACGCACATGAATTATTCCTCGGCCTAATATATTTCAGGCTATGACGCACACATCAAACCAAATGATTTAGAATGACATGTCGTAACCTTGAATAGTTGAAGTCTACATATTGCTCCATAAACAACGACTCATGTTGTAAAGTATGTGGTCGTAATTAGAGTAAATCTTAACTAAATATTTTCATTTATCAGTTCACACGATTTTTGCATTATAGTGCTCCATACCAACTATTAAATGGTCTGTCTATATTTCTGAGATGAGGTATTATGTACATGGCACAGTGGATAAAGGCGTTGGTTAGATCCAGTGACAGACCCAAAGAGTGTGAGTTCAATACCCGGTTCAGGCAGTGGAGAACTTTCAGAGGTACAATTAGCAGGAGATAACTGATAACTGACATCCATCAAACATGGCTCGTGGAACTAAAAGAGTCTACCCCAGTGATCGAAATAAAGGGTTCGGTTCGAAATTTCAACCACCTAAAGAAGGCCGGAGCGTACAACGGCCGAAACGTTGCGACAAATATGGCGACAAATATGAGGACAATAGTCCGACTAATGTAAATACTTTACAAGTATTAAATGTTGTTCAGAACTTTGAATAGGATCAAAATGAAGAGATTGACTGCGCTGGAAACAACCCAATTCTGAATCTAATTGAAAATTTATGGGAAATTTTCATAAACAAATTTGACGAAAAACAAACCTAGAAAAGAAGTTTGGGTAATACAGTAGAGATGTCTGTTGAATAATGTAGCGACTCGATTCAGCTGGCGCATCCAAGAAGTAATCAAAAGCAATGACTACCACACAAAATATTGAGCCTTGTGATATTTGGCTTGTAGGAATAGAAAATATCGCCACGTACGAATTTGTGAGTAAGATTGTGTCAGTCTGTCATGAATTACTTGTTATTGCATTGTTTTATTTTATTTAAGAATAATAAATCTACAAGGAGTTCTAAATATATATCGGGATGCGTGTGTATGTGTATTTGTGCGCGCATTTTCAAATCGAAACGTTGTTTTAATGATCAGTTACCTAGAACTTACGTTTTACTATGTAGAAATTTAAATCGAAAAGAAATGTAGCACGACTAAAGTTATTATATAACATATTTTCTTTATTGTTGTCATTTTCTTTCGGTTCGCTAAAGCCAATATTTCTTCGCCACTGGATTAAATATGTGTCCGCACGTTTCCAGCAGCTTACCATTCGCGCCCAGTCTTATGTCTATATGTTTTACTGCATTTTATATTAGAATCTCCTTATTCGCTTTCCCTCAGGAACTCCATGAAGTCCATTACTCATTTATGCTGACGCCTACGATACAGATGGAAATTGCTTTTTTCCTGATTAGATCAAAATTTATGAAAAACAAAGATGATCTGGAAACAAATCAATATTGGGGATATTGTAAAATAACTCTAGATCATTTCTTGCTATTTGAAACGAGTGATTCCCGTCAGAATCCAAAGGTTTACGTTTATTCATATTACAGGTATAATAAAATTTAATATTAAACTCGTCTTTAATAATTTGCGAATAAATAAGTGATACTGCATAACAAATTACAATACATATATATGGGTATAATTGT
>OZ038478.1:107624180-107684180 GCA_964036315.1 Acanthosepion esculentum
CCTTTAATTAACAACATCTCATCAGATAGATAACAATGATGATAATAATAATTTTATTTAAAATTGCAATTTATGAAACATCACTTCATTTGTATTCTTTGAAAAATGTCAGTACAAGGTAAAAGGATTTTTAAAATGAACAAGAAAGAAAATAAGACACCATTAAAAGGAAAATAAAGAAAAAAGTAAAAGAGAGGCAAAAGAAATTTACCCTACTTTCGATAAAATAAAAAGTACAGAAAGGCAAAGAAAGACATGAGTATATTAAAAAATTGAGAAATTTATATAACAGCGAAAGTGACAAACGCTAAGGTTATGTACTGTCCAAATGTGTTTTTGTAATACTTAAAACTTTATGATAACTTAGTTACCTCCCCAGACATTTACATCATGAAATTTAAATCGTACAGTACATAAGTAAAAGCGTAGAGTAATGTTCTCTTTCCCGTTAATAAGGTTACTAAGAAGATTGTCAGTGAATATTAGATCATATTGAATATAAGTTGAAGAAAATTGTCTAAATTAATCAATGATCCATGTTTGAATATATATATATATATATATATATATATATATATATATATGTTATAAAATGACATTTGGAAAAATCTTAGATTTTGCCGACGCGTTTCGTCTTCCGATTTTTCAAGGCAAAAGTGAAATCGAAATGTTTCCAATTGTCATTTTATACCAATATGTCTTGTCAACAGAATTGATCTGGGAATTTAACCATATATATATATATATATATATATATATATATATATATATATATATATATATATATATATATATATATATATATATAAGATTTAGATTAATCTAAAAACGTGTTTTTTTACTATTCATATAAAGAGATCATTAATTTATGGGATTGTTCTAGCTGTTATTCTAACTTTTATTCTGTTATTCAAAGTGTTATTTTGGTTTTCGAGAAAAGCTGCCAGAGAAACAAGTGATAGGAACAAGAAGCTGTTGGAAAAAAACATATGGCTATATTTAGTCGTTTCCACAGTTAAAGAGTAGGACTGAGAGGCCAACCTATTAGCACGCTTAAATTAATACAGTTTGGGAACCAATGAAAATAGCTTGTGGGAGCAGTTGACATGAAAGTACTTGTAGAAAAGACAGATTGAAGCCAGAGCACGTCTGTAAGATAGCGACTGCAAAAGGGATGGCAGATTAGAACCAATCATTTTGTATAACTCTGAATTTTGGCTAGGACCTTGATATGAATATGGGGAGAACCAGGCCATATATAAAGCAGTATTCCATGCGAGGATGAATGGTTGATTTGTAGATTAGGAGGGACTCAGGTGAGAAAAAACTTTCTGGAACTACACAGCGAAACAACTTTCCTTTTGGTACATGAAGCTATAGGTTCAATACAGTTATTACAATTCAGGTAGGTGGACAGTGTGAGACAATGCATGCGCAGAGAGGCGCTCTGGGCAACAGCCATATTGATGAGAGACATGGAGGCTTTTCTGTGGTGGGTAATCTAGAACAATTTCGTTTCAGAATCTTCGCACTTAACAAGGCATTTCCTACTCCAGTGTGACACTATTTAGCTATGGTGATTGGCTAACTAATTAAAAATAGAAATTAAAACAGAAAATAGACATTCTTAAAGCGAATAAAAAGAGCTATAACGAAAGATAGACTGATCTACGTTAAAACAAGGATTTTAATTTGTTAACAAAAAACCGCGAAGAAGCCAAGTGTGCGGTATAGCCAAGTCGAGTTATCGCCATGGGAGATACAAAGATCCGGCCCGGATGATTTTATTGTTCTTATTTTTGTCTATTTATTTTTGTTTATACTTGTTCGTTTTTAGTTTTCGATTTTTAAATAACATAGTACAACTGTGTTTCTCTGTCTACATCCCAAGATGTATTCTGATATTTTTTTAGTATTTTTTTCTAGGAAGGTAATTATAGCTACTTTCTCCTACAGATTTTAATGTTTTATATATATTGTTTTAGGCTAATGCTGTTTTAATTATTTTTCAATATATTTTGTGTGATTTTTTTCTTGTTTATAATCTCCAAGATAAATATGTATTTATCCACTTATTTACGCTTGCATTCCCCTTAGATCTTAAATCATTCTTTCGACTAATTTTTACTATTTAAGTTAATTTCATAGAACACTTTCGGTTGGGTCTATGAATCTGCAATTTATTTTTGTTCTGAAAATTTGATTGTAGTCTTCTAATATTTGGGCAATTGCTTTAGCTTCCACACACACGCATATATATATATATATATATATATATATATATATATATATATATATATATATATATATATATATATAACACACTGGGGCACAAGGGATGACCTATACATTCGATCATGATCCTTATCTAAGCGATTATAAGCAAATCGATATATATATATATATAGTTTTGTATCCTATGATAATCTCAAATTTAATGTTTTCATTACATGCATTATTTTATACTTCAGAAATATATTATGTTTCCGTAAGAACATCTTCGTAAATATTCAATAAATTAAAAATATATCCACTTTTTCTGAGGATTCATTGAATATTTATAACCAAATTAAAATCCTACAGTTTTATATTGAAAGTCTTTTAAATTTATAATCAAATAATTATACCAAGGATGCCATATCTGAAGGTAAATTAAGTGTATTAGATTTTCTCGTTCATTTTTCCTTGCAGTAGAAATATTTCAGTTCACTTGGAGATTAAGTGACAGAAATTTACAGCAATTTCCTAACATTTTCTGAGTACTTTCACTATTCTCAAAATCACCATCAATTAAATGGATACAATTCCTCTCCTTGTCTTCTTTTCATCCATTTCCCTAGTCTCTTGTATCCCTTTCGCAAAGTGCTCTGATAATGAGAAGAATAACTCTCATTCACATGAGAGATACTATTAAGTTCACTTTTTACAAATATGTTCTTTTATTTGTAACAAAAAAAAACAACTGAATTCTAAGATGATTGTTTCCTCCTTATGACTACAAGATACAGTCTTTTTATTTTGATTATGATATATATCTTATACTATTTTTCGATCATTTTCCGTCTGGCCCAGAAGTGTTTTAACATGTGTACTCTGATTTATCGAAATATCGTACGAAAGATTGGTGTAAACCGTATTTAATTTTTGTTCATTTTATTCGAGTGTTATTTTCATTTTCTTTTACGACTTCGCCCTGCTTTACCCTCCCAACACCTAGATACCTGTGACGATTCGGTCTTGGCCTCCTTATGATAAACTCAAATCACAACGTGGGATAGGGCAGATCTTCATTCGTCAGCCGCGGTTTTGGAAGTCTTGGGCGACCGGGGTGTGTGTTGTACGATTACAATATCTTCTCTGGGTTTTCGGACAATTTGTTAGAAATTTTTCATTTCTCAAATTTTCTCTAGTTGCTTATGTGTCTGAATTGGTTCAATGTTTTATGGATGTTTGCAAACATACCACATCTTTGTTATATTTATTCTACGTTGCACCACGCTGGCATTAATTTCGCTTTCCAATTTTATTTCGACGTTATTATAATGTTCACATTTTTTAATATTCTTGCAACATCCATATTTTTAATACCTTGCAAAGCTATCATAAAACATCTTAAAGTTCATCGCACATTCATTTTCCTTGTTCCTGATTGCTTCAAAGATCAATGTTCGATAATTTTTAAACTCTTTAGAAATATTTTTGCTTCTCCTGTAGTGCTCGGCTTTCAGGAGTATTGGGGATTTTCTTTAGATTATTTTAAAGATATTACACACAGTTCCTAAGCATGTTTCTCAACTGAAATTCAAGAAAATCCTTTTTGAAGCCTTCAGATATGTTCGTAACTAATATTTTACTTCAGGCGCGTAACATTATAAAGCTGCTTCTGCGCCTCTTTGTTAGTTAGGACGTCTGTCACAGCTTGCCAATACCTCATAAATAATGACGTTTTGTTGAATGGCGGAAAGATTTTCTGAAGCTCAAATATTTGCCCATGCGATAGGGGAAATTCTAAGGATATTTTATTGATGTAGAAGGAGCCATGAGATTATTCAAGCATTAACTTAAGAATTTAGATTTATCTAAAAATTAAATCAGGAAAACGGTGAAATATCAGAAGGTTCATGTTCATGGATTGTTACAATTTCCTGTCGTTTTAAGCTCTTTGAAAATGTCATCTTTTTGCGATCTCTGCTAAACCATGTTCTTCCATCCTTATAAAGAAGCTCTTTACGTACTTACCTACAATATATGATGCGTGTGTCAATTCTCCAAGCACTCTTTCTTCATTGCATTCAATTGAAAATTCAGTTTTATTTTTCTGATGTTATAAGTGCCATTTGAGTTTCCATTTTCTCCAAAACTCTTTGCTCACATGTTCTGCCCATGATACACTTAGCATTCTTCTTGATGCGTCATGTCTTTTCTTCATATGCGATTGCCATGTACACCATTCACTGCTATATAGGTGTATTGATATGACATCACATTGAAGTAATTTTTTTCTTTTTTAACGAAATCATCCTGTTATTTTGTAAATTCCTTATTGACATTTTAGAAAGTGTTTTTCGCTATCCTAATGCGACCTCGGGTTTCAATGTCACACAACCCATCCTCTGTTGCGAAAAACCTCCTATATCTATAAATTATTTTACTTCCTTGATTTTGTTATCTCCAATTTGTAAGTTGCATTTTGAGCTGTTCCTATTGCTGAAGACTGTGCATTGTATTCTGTAATGGATGCATAATCGTTTTTACTCGCTTCCCCTCACTACTTTCTGTAGGGGTTTGTATAGTTTCTATTCTGTGTCTGCTTATGAACACTGTGTCAGTTGCCTAAATTATGTTGTAGTAACCTGTTAGGATTTTTAATTCTCATATAAGCGCCTCACTATATAAGTTGAATAATTCCACTGAGAATATTCCTTCTTGTAATACACTATTCAACTATTGTTTCTATATCAAATTCATTTTATAACCGGATGCAATCTGTATGCTCACAGTATCGGTACTGAATGATTCTAATATTTGTCACAAATAGGTATGTGATATTGTTTCTAGCGTTCTTTTTCTGATAAATAGAAAATTTTCCAAGATATTGAATTTAAAATTGCTATATATTTATTAATCGAATACCACACATGCATAAATATATAGAACAAATGAGATATTTCTTTTAAGTACACACACAGATTTGTAAACATAAACATAAATAAAAGGGATTTGTGTGTAGTAGGATGGACCCCGAGCAGGCTATACTCCCTAGATTTCATTGCCGACTATTCTAGGTGAATTACATCCTGGAATTCAAAACCGGTTGTGCTAGGTGCTCCATCTACGTGATAGAGTAACGGACAGCAGCAGATCAGGACAGTTGGAGAAGTTGCACTTGAAACTACAGAGGAATCTAAACATTCAACGTACAACAACGTGTACGTGTGTATAAATTGTCCATTCGTATATTATATTCCACAGACTAAAAAATATTAACACATCTTTCCTTATTTATCTCTGCATATCAATCTTGCTAAAATATTTTTCATTTGTCGATGTATGCTAGCCTATTTAGAAATTACTGTGTATTTGATTGTAATTAAAGATTTAACATTTTTTATTTATTTTCTGCGATATAATTTCACAAGTGCACCACAAATATATTAAATACATAATTATGCACAGGTATATGCCTATATATTTACTTATATTACGCCTCGACATGACGAATCTCATTCCTTGAGACAAAAAAAATTATCAAACAACTACGTATTTTGCATTGTGTCTTCTAACATGAGTATTAAATAGGTTTTTCAAGCAGCTGTTAACGCAAAATGTATTATCTTAAAAGTACAATCCATCAGCACTACATTATATCACACACACGCACACACACACGTACATATATATATATATATATATATATATATATATATATATATATATATATATATATATATATATATATATAGATATATATATATATGTATATATATGTATGTATGTGTAGATATATATATATATGTATATATATGTATGTATGTATATATATATATATATATATGTATATATATGTATGTATGTATGTATATATATATATATATATATATATATATGTATATATATGTATGTATGTATATATATATATATATATATATATATATATATATATATATACATATATATATATATATAATTGTGTATTTAGTTAGCAACAATGATTTCCTACATGTTTCATTTAAGACCACAGATATGGTACTAGGAGGGAGCCTTTTATTTAATTTATCTTGTGTTCGAACGACTGCTTTCTTTTTTAGACAGAGAGTGTGTAGAAACTGTCCAAATATTCTAGAGTTCCGAGTGCTTTCGGCTATACTTTTATCCATTACCAAGGTTGATTTTATTTTTTAATTTAATTTGGTGTGTATAAATTGTGTAATTATATATATATATATATATATATATATATATATATATATATATATATATATATATATATATATATATATGCACATAACATTTTAATCACTTTCAATTAACAATTACTGTGAAAGTGTGAATCTTATAGCGGTGGACAAGTGTCTGAAACTGACCCACTAGATCCTGACCTATAATATTGCTGACTATTTTCTGGATATTTTCAAGGAGCTCTTCGTAAATAGCAGGAGAACCCGAACACATGTGGCAACTATATTCTACGTATGTAGAAATGGTAGAGTTAAAGATATATATGGTATATTCTATAAAAACAGTGAACCAACATTCTTTGCAGGTGAGGTAGCAATGGATTGAATATCGTCTCCATACATGTCAGCTGAGAATGTTAGCCCGAAAAGGCACAACGATTCACGTTCCTGAAGGTTAGAATCACTAATGCTGATGAATGGCAGAGGGTGGACTCATAGATGATTAATGGTAAGAGGTTTAGTTTTGGAAGATTTAAAATGAACAAACCATCTATTGCCTCAGTTAATAACAGAGTTAAGGCAGTTTTGGACATCGGCTGCCATTTTGAATTCATCGAAATGGTCCGCCTTTCTATCGACAAACGAGTAAATGATTGTCATCAGCGTAGATACCAAGTTCAGATCTATACACACACACTCACACGCAAGCACACAAACACATACACACACATATATATACAAATATACATACATATATATATATATATATATGTATTATTTTTACATTTCTTAAATATTATATTAAAACAGCAGTAGCTGGAATTTATATATATATATATATATATATATATATATATATATATATATATATATATATATATATATATATCGACAGAAGGTGTTATTTAAAAGTTAGAATTTGCGCTGAAAATTTCACTCTACAATCAATAGATAATATTTTTGAACTTTCCTCGCTATATTGTAATCATTTCATTCGACGCAAGACGATAACTACACTAAAACACAATAATTTAAACACATGACGCCGATTGACATTGCAGTTCAATTTGTGAAGATCAAAGGTGACTGAGAATCAAGAAGCCCGAAGAAAATTCCACATGCAAGGAGTGCGAGAGAAGAATCTCTTAGCATAGAATATACGGTTTCATCTAGATATTTTAACCTAATATTACGAGACCGAGCTGTCATCCTAATTGCTACTAATAAATTCCTGAATAATGACTTACTAATAAGACAATCTCATCAGAATTCTTACCATGAAAATAGTTATAGAAAATGTTCAGGGAATCTACATTCAAAACAAATGAAACAATGAGAGCGATATTCGTTATTTTCATTATATACATTGTTCGGACTGTTGTCCTAATCTTTATTGACATTTTCTCAACGGAAGACGGCCGGAGCGTACAACGCCGATGAAACCTCGTAAACATGGCGATATATATAGGGACAACAGTCTGAACAAAGTAAACAATGTAAATAATTATAATACCTCATCACATATATTATATACAGATATAAACTTTAATTAAGAAGAAAAATAATTGACCTCGATAAGAAATCGAATGTCAAATGATAAGCAGAGTAAACGAGTATTGTCATCATTCAGGAAATTTAATTAAACGTGAACTCGAATTAAAAGAAATTTGTCAATTTATTTTACGGATAAAAACATCGTGTTTTAGGTATAACCAGTGTGTTATGTACTTTTATTATTTAATATGTAAATAGTCATGAAAGTGGTCAATAAATAATATTCATTAAACATTTTCTTTTTAAAGTGGAATACAAATGATCTCTCTAAAACAAGACGCGCACGATAAATATTTTAGCAGTTATTTTAAATTTAATTAATTCGGATTCTGAATTTGAATCGTGCGACCTAAGCTTAAATATATAAAGTGATCTAGAAGAAAGATTATTCCTGATCGATGTCAGTCGTTAACTCAATTATCTCGATGCAGTGAAAATGTAAATATAATCAGAATTGGTTTTATTTTTATAATCAAAGAAATACAGGTCAATATATTTAGAGCCGGCTGGCTGCAGGAGTTGCCGGAATGCTGTCAGTTTTGACAGCAAAACTTCATGGTTCCACTGTAGGCTTACGAACTTTATGAATTTTCATATATTTTTCCGTATTTGGATATGAAACCAAAGTAGCGGTGGATTAAAATAAATGTTTTCTATCACATAGATGTGATGCTTTCGTGGGTTGTCGAACTCAGTTTGCTCGAGCCAGCTGATTATGAGACGCCAGTAATTCACCTTTCTCTATTATCCAGCTTGGACAGGGAATGTGTTTTCACAAGATATTTGAGATTCCTCCACGACAGCATTTTATGTAGAACTAGCCGAAATACCCGATGTTTTTTGGGGTGATATAACCTAATGCAAAAAAATAAGCTTTTCAAACTTCTTTATGAACACAAAACTTAGGATATGTTAAAGCATAACAGTTCCAGTACAATATTCTAATTATCTCAATTTTTTCACAACCTAATATGTAAACACAAAAATGCAATATTCTGAAAGCAGAAGAAAAATAAAATAAATGCATTAAAAACACAAAAATATAACAACTCAAATACAATTATCTAATTATCTTCTAAAATTATTCGAATTTAGAAAAGTTGTAAACACAGCAATTCAAATTCAATATTATAAAGTGATTCTAATCTGAGAATAGAACAAATAGAAACATTGTTAAAGATCTATGAGATATATTCATGAAAAAACTTATAAAAATGTTTTTTTTTTGCTTTGTTTGATGGAGGGAAAACAAATATTTTTGCTGCCAACATATGATCATGCAAAATAAAACTGTCCATGGAAAAAGCAAGGTGTATGCCAGGAACCGATGAGTGTCTGCCTTTCTGGTTCATTTATAGACATTGCACGTATTACTTTCACTGAGCACTACACTTTCTTTGAAGTGACTGTTAGTTCAGTTGGGATTAAATGCATTCTTGAGATAAAAACATCTTCTCCTTTATCACATCCTGAGAAGAATGTTTGTTTCAGTAATGTATGGCACATTTTTTTAATAATAAATTTGGTTCCAATACAGAGTCTTGGTGGATAAATATGTTTATTAACCTGATTGGAGCAACAACATTGAGATTTAATTTGTGAGGTGATAGGTGAGATAATGAATTCAATATCTCAGTTATATAATTCAAAAGCTCTGAAGGATCGGCAACTGACTCAATACACTTATAATAAATATACTTATAAGAAACCATAAAGACTGCCCGTTAGAAAATAAATGCCTCAAAAATTCCGTAGTACACCAATGCACTATCTCATCCATTGAGAATCCTAACACTTATAGGATGTACATTTGGTCAACGAAGAATAAATTTAAAATTAGATGGAGACAAATGAAGAGCTCCTTCAACAATATTCAAAATTCGAAATCAGACATCTCTATCCCAATATGTCTGGCATTTAAAAGAAACGAATAAAACACCAAAAGTAAAATGGAAAATAATAAATAGAACAAGAACTTGTAAAACCTGGGATGACCCATGCCCTTTATGCCTACATGAAAAACTACACATCATTAAGTTTCTAAATAATGAAAAGTTATAAACCATAGGCAGGAGATAACGGTTTTTGCCGACATCAACAAATTAAATAATTAACATAAAAAATAGATTAACAAATATATTCCATAGTTTAATAAAATTCTTAAAAACTTAGCCCAAACATTAAATAGAAAGACCCTTTGTGAAGTCGTAAAAAAAAAACAAATTGTAGTCCGGTGCAACGCGTTTGTATAAGAAATAGCCATTTGAATAAACAAATAAATAAAGAGATTAATAGATAGATAATAATAAAACAGAATCCTCTCGACACTTAACGACCTGCCGTCTCACTATAAAGGATCTTTCGCTTTAAACTAACTAGAATATTTAAAATCAAGCAAAATAACTTGACACAAATAAATAAATAAACAAATAAACGACTTCCGGTAAAATAACCGCCAAAATAGACTACTCACAACGTACCACTGACCCGTATATATAAATAGCCGAGAAAAATAACAGCAATTGACAGCTTCTACAATTTAATCATAGTGGATAGCTACAGTAAATGGCCGGAGGTGTTTCGTTGAAAAAATCCTACTTTAGAAACGATCATAAATTGCCTCCACGAGCTATTCGCTCGGTTTGTTGAAGTGAATTGCCAAGTTACAGATAATGGAAGGCAATTCACATCAGCAGATTTCCAAGAGATTTGCGAAATTTATCAAGTAAAACATAAAATACCCGCCTTATCACCCAAGATGAAATGGGCAGGCGGAAAGATTCGTTGATACACTCAAAAGAGCGTTAGGAAAAACCTATGATGTGCCTGCCGAAAAAGGATTACAGAAATTTCTTCAGGTATATCGAATTACGCCAAATAATGCTACACCATCAACACTATCACCAGCAGAAGTGATGTTTGCTAGAAAAATCAGATCAGCATTTGATAAATTGCTACCAAGTAAAACGAAACTAGTAACACAGTCCTAGACACCAAAAAGAAAATTTCTCCCAGGAGAAAAAGTTTTTTAAAGCTTATAAAATTAACACATCTTACTGGGAGCAAGGCACAATTAACAAAAGAATTGGCAAGATGGTTTACATAGTTCATTGGCAAAAATTCTCACAGAGAAAACACGTAAACCAAATAAGGAAATGACTGTTACAGGATGCTAACGGTCCACCTCAAGAAGAGGTAATGGACACGATTTTCAATACGTTTGATATAAAAAGACCGCAAACAATGCCAGAACAAAGAAAATCGTCTAGAAAAAGAAAAATTACGGAACATTTGCAAATAGATCCAAAGAAAAAAAGATAATAAAAACCCCTGCTACGCAAAAGCTTGGTAGGGGAGTGTTATGGGAACTTACCCATAATAAGAATAGACTATTCCGTACCTCATAAATACTGCGCCTCAATAGGAAGCAGCAGTCACAGTCCGAGCCAGTCTCGGCTAGACGGTCGAACTCTCTGCCTCTGAGGCAGAGGGGAACTCTCTGCCTTTGGGCAGAGAGGAACTCGGACGAGGCTCCGCCGAAGGGCGGAGCCTCGTTCGAGGTGGTTGACCACCCCGATCCCGTTTATACGGGATCTACGGGCTATTTTTGGCCGAGCCTACGGGCTCGGGTACCCCACTTTAAACCTGGCCTTGTGCCACATCTGTCCCTCGTGGGGAGGACACTAAATACTGTCACAGTCCGAGCCAGTCTCGGCTAGACGGTCGAACTCTCTGCCTCTGAGGCAGAGGGGAACTCCCTGCCTTTGGGCAGAGAGGAACTCGGACGAGGCTCCGCCGAAGGGCAGAGCCTCGTTCGAGGTGGTTGACCACCCCGATCTCGTTTATACGGGATCTACGGGCTATTTTTGGCCGAGCCTACGGGCTCGGGTACCCCACTTTAAACCCGGCCTTGTGCCACATCTGTCCCTCGTTGGGAGGACACTAAATACTGTCACAGTCCGAGCCAGTCCTTTTTGGACGACTCGGCTAGACGGTCGAACTCTCTGCCTCTGAGGCAGAGGGGAACTCTCTGCCTCTGGGCAGAGAGGAACCCGGACGAGGTTCCGCCGAAGGGCAGAGCCTCGTTCGGGGAGGTTGACCAACCCGATCCAGTTTATACGGGTTCTACGGGTAATTTTTGCCCGAGCCTACGGGCTCGGTGAGCCCACATTAAACCGGCCTTGTGCCACATTTGACACACGTGGGCGTGTTAATGAACATCATCAGAGTCAGACGGTCAGTGAGTCAGTCAGAATCAGTCAGAGACAGAGTCGCGTCAGACGATTACTGTAAGTCATTGTAATAGGGATACTGGTCGAGACAACATAGTTCTCTCTAACCTAACCTGATTGTTATTACTAACACTTCTACTTCTTTGGTACATATTCTGTTTGTAATATATCTGTGTTATTCCATACCTGTGTTCGAGTTATTCTTCATTGGTTCTAACTTGGACAATCACCGTTGTACAAGGAATCTTGACCATAACAAAATGTATACATAAATTATAATATAAACTATAAGTTATAAGAATTTAATATTAAATAAATCGAATCAACATGATTTCATTTGTTAAGAATCTATTAATGATTATATAAAAATAAACCCGTAACTAAGGGTATGAGTTCAATAACTTATAAATACTTGTTGACATTTCACTCCAATAAACATTTACAAAATTCATACTAAATTTACTAAATCCAAAATACGAAAGAAAAAAATTATAAGCTTGAATTAAATATTTGCTTTCTCTGCACGTAATACACATTGTTTTGTATGTTCAGTATTTATTCAGTACTATATTCAGGGATCTATATTAGAAAATTATTTCAGTTATTTATTTGTTAATTATTTGGTAAAAATACATATTTCTCTTAAACTTAAAACACAACGTCATGTTTTTTTAAATATGTCATTCCCTTTTAAATCCTAAAATAAAGCAAACAAAATTAAATAAAGAAATGAAATTAAACGAAATAACATTAACGAAATATATACAAATCATATAAAATTTTTAAATCCATTTTGTACTTTACTTTATAAGGTAAGTTTGGTATAGTTAAGTATAGTTTTACTTCTTAAAGTGTTTCATTTATGTACTATGTATACTTTTGTTTAAATATGTGATTTCATTAAAAATGCCATACAATTTAAGACGCGTCATTGTAACTGTAATGTTACTATCTGATGGCGTTTTATTTCCGTTCAAATTTGAAATAAAACGCCATCAGATAGTAACATATTACTCTCCTCCCAGTACGGCATATTTTTCTGAAAACCTTTTAAAAAAATCTTCTGACCTGGAGAAATTGTTGTTTGTTCCTTTTTCGGTGTTACATATTTTTGACTGTTTTTGGATTAGTTTGTCAAAAACAGATCACACCTTTCTGGCAAACATGATTTTTGCCGGTGAGCCATTTGATGCTGTATTCGGGTTCGGTGTTATACGATAAACCTGCAGGAACTGCTGTAATGCTCTGTCAGTAGGAGTTCCTTGAGCTTTCTTAAATGCTCTTCTCAGCGTGTCAACGAAGCTCTCCGCTTGTCCATTAGATCTAGTGTCGTATTGAGGCGTAGTTATGTGCTTGACTTGAAGATGACGCAAAAGTTTTTTTTTGTTCTTTCCTTTGTGTGATTCGGAATATCACGTCGCATGTTTTTATGGTCGGCAAGAGTTAATTTTGGTCTTTCCTTTTATGAAGTCGATTCGAATCTCGTCGGCAGTTGTTATGGTCAACAGAGAGAAGTTTGGTCTTCCCCTTCGTGAGGTAATTTCGAATCTAGTCGCCAGTTGTTATGGTCGACAGAGAGAATTTTGGTCTTCATTTTCGTGAGGTCGTTTCGAGTCTCGTCGCCAGTTGTTATGGTGTTGAATCCATAGAAAAATAACACAGACTCGGATATAAAGTTCAACGGTATATTATTCATGGAAACGTAGTACAAAGTATGTGGACTGGAGTATACTTCTCGCATTGGTGTCCTGACTCACTCATTCATACACTCACTCGGTGATAAACTCTTGGTGACTCACACCCGGTGACTTCCGATATTTAACAACCCCACATGGGTCGTATATGGCACAAGGCCGGTTTAATGTGGGCTCTCCGAGCTCATAGACTCGGCCAAAAATATGCCCATTAGAACCCGTATAAACGGGGGTTCAGGGACTGTCTACATCCCCGGACGAAACTTTGCCCTGCGGCAAAGTCGCGTCCGAGTTCCTCTCTGCCAAAGCAGAGAGTTCGACAGGAGTCACACCTGGTGACTTCCTCTTTACTAGAAATTGGTAGCCACATTATATAAATGTAGAAGAATCCATTTGTAGGAATGCCAGGTTCCCACAATGAATTGTATCAACATGTTCTCATGCCTTATGTTCTCTTTAGTCTTCCTTTTGATCTGTATAATTTGAATATACACCCCTCTTTATTTTTGCGTTTCTTTCCATTCTCCTGGTAATAGGGTTGATTTCTTATGCTTTCTTATATCTTTCATTTCTTTCCTCTTACTTTTCTTTTTATTGATTTCTTTCATTTTTTTACTTGAAATTTTGGTGTTTTATAAAAATCTTTCTAAAAATGTAAAATAAGTGATGCTTCAGAAATTGTAATTTGAAATAAAATCGTTTATTACTATCATTGTTAACTAACTGATGATAAACGTCGAAACAAAATATTCAATTTTGTAGCAGTAACGTGCATGTTCTAATGTAACTGTTTGTAATAAATATTTATTGCACTACTCTTGTATTTAAGTAACACCAGCCATGAATGAAAAAAATAGATAAGCGATAACATACAAGTAACTATAAAATTTACTCTGCAAAGACGATTGTGAAATATGTACATGGGGCTCAGTGCGCTCGTGTTTGTGTATGTGTGAGAAGGAATGTATATTATATCGCCTATATACATATAATCATATGACTAAACAATATTCATAAACCCAGTACTTCATAATTAATAATCTAACATTTTGAAAAAAAATCCTTCAGCATTTACGAAACTAATTTATATATTAATAAGAACGCACAGACAAACGTGTGCATGTATTTCTATTTGCGCCTTGCATATATATGTTTGTGTGTACGTGAACACCTGTACCAAACAACAGAAATTAAATCATTTGGGGCTTGATTGAACAGCAACAGATAAAATGGATATCATTCTAAGAGGAAACAATGACAAATTCAAGATAATGATACTCCACACTCATTGAAATAAAATGTTGGGAATGACACTCTTGCAATACTTGAAAGAACAATTATATCGACTGGGATAGAGAAACCTATTTTCTTTTAAAATAATTTGAAGAGAATGACTTTATAAGTTGCAACAGATAATCGTACAGTCTGCTTAATATTAAAATTACTAGCGTTCAGTAGTAAATGATGTAAAAATTCTTTAGATATAATGAAGTGACAAAGATATTGACTTATAGAGACAAGAAATCTATGGAAATGTATTCATTCTGAAATGTGAAGAAGGCAATTATCTTCCAGATAAAGCAGGGTTTTTGGCAAATAAGGAGGGAGATGAATTTGTGGAAAGTCATGGTCTTTTAAGTTCTGAAGGTAAATCGCAAAACCAAACAAGCAAGCTATTGGATAAAATTCTGATATAACATTATTTTTAAATTCGTGTTATTTAGAAAAATTAAATATTTTGCATTTGTACATGAGATTTGACCATAACGTTTTTATTAGATGAAAATTAATCAGCTCTATTTATACAAAATTCTATAGTAATTTAATTCGTAAATCCCCATTTACTTAATGTAGTTTTCTCTTGATAAGTGAAGAAACCTGCTATTACAGGATTAGAAATAAACTAAACATTACTCCCAATTTATTCTTTTATAACGGTATCTGTAAATGCAGGATGGCATATGTATAACAATACTGTTTTTAACCAATTCTTCAATGGTTCGAAAATGTCTTACTCTGACACTCGTCCTGACTCATGTTTAGAGCGTGTCGATATTACTATGGATATTTATTGTTATTCAATCGATAAGTGATAGATTTCTTAGTAAATATCCGAATATTAAATTGATGTTATCTGTGTATATCTGTCTATATTTCTGAGATGATGTATTATGTATTTTATTTATATTATTCGGACTATTGACCTCATCGTTGTCGCCATGTTTATCACAAGGTTTCGGCCGTTGTACGTTGTGATAAGCATGGCGACTATAGTCCAAATAATGTAAATAATGTGTCATCTGTGTATGTAAATAAATTAAACTTCCCAGCCCATTTTAACGTATTCAAGTTTCAGAGAGATATGATCACGCCACACCCGTCTGGAAAAATGTGTAATCTATTTCTCCTAACTCCAATTTGTTTTAAGCTTATTAAATATCAAAAGCAGCTTTAAAGTCTTTCAAATCATGGTGAACAAACGAACACAATCTGAACAATGAATGATTTTTCTCCCTTTCAAGTACAAATCAAAAGCAATAAATTATATCTCCATAAAAGAAAATAAGACATGAAATAATAATTCATACTCGGCCGAAATTTCTCATGTATGCATGAAGATATTCAGGTGAGGATTATTAAGAGAAGGGAATGGAAAGAGAAGAACTTTATCGATATAATAAACATGAAATATATTCTTGAAATAAAAGCAGAGGAAAAACCGTTCATATGAAGATGTACATATATTATCATAGAGGTAAACATCAAATGGTGAATTATTTTTATCCTGATTTCGAATTCTTGCAATCAGTGCTTACTTTAGTATAACATCCGACATATATGTGTCTCTGCCAAATAAAATAAAATAAGCAAAAATCTGCACGTTACATAGATTATTGCTGAAAAGCTAAGATCAAAATCCACGAATTAAAACTTTCTGAATTGTAGATAAGAACGACAAATTACGTTGTTCACGTATAATATCGAAATACATGCATGGTTTTCATATGAAAAACAACTGCATTCCTCCGTATGAGCGGAAGCAGTTGAGAAATTTTCTAGGGATACCAAAGCTCACAAACTGACACGTCCATATATCTGTCAACCCGGTACCATTAGTACGAAGAGATGTCGCCCCCGTACGTATATATCACCAAAAAATCGTAACATTAGTATTATTAAGTCTTCGGCAGAAAGGAAGGAACCGTTGACCACATCCTAGAGAGGAAATAAGTGATGCGCCTCTACTCCTATTAAAGAGCAGTGGTGTGTATGGACCAAGGGATAGGAAGGCTTATCAACTCCTATCAAAGCAAAGCAAAAAATGTTACTAGTTTTTAAATGAGTATAAATCAAGATATACATTAAAGTTTCAAAGAAAAATGTAAAATGTCATACACATAATAATTTAATTGCCAGAAATATTTGGAGAGAGTGGTGTTGTTTATTAACCAAATATATTTCCAACAATGATAACTTAAATATTTCTAAAAACAAATGCAACTCCTGAAAAAATAAGATCTGTCCCATAAGCAGCCGATGTATGTTTGATAATATTGTATACCTAGCAGGCTTACATTCCGGTAATGATGTTAATATTTATTTTGGTTTCACTGAAATTCCTTCGAATCTTCGTTTGAACACCATCGAATGACAATAGGTAATATAAAATACAAAAACAGCCCTGTTCTCTCTAAATATTTCTGGCAATTAAAGTATGATGGCATCTTACCGTTAACCAACGGGTATATTATAACAAGAGCTAAATCTTATAACGGGAATGGAATAACATGTGACATATATTTTGTTGAAACATCGGTTATCTTAACACATTTAAATAACCCTAACTTATTAAACAAGATAAATGAATTGATGGTTACACGTAGGCAGAAAATAAATATCTACTTAAATATGTTGATCCAGATTAATTTTTAAATATAAAATGCGGTTTATTTTAGGTATATATGTATATAACTGTTTGTTTTTATTTATATATATATGGCGAGGTGAAGGCCGTGTCTCACACCACAGATCCCAATCCCTCCAAATATTTTACCAATCAATCCATTGCAAAGTAAAGCATATTCAGATCAAGTGGCCTAAAGTGAAATGAAATAATGAATGGCAACATTTCGACGCGGACATCAGCGGAATCATTATTACCGCATCAAAAGTCAACGCTGATAGACGGTTGCAAATCTTGTTGACTATCATAGTTATGCCACAGAACGAGTTAGCTAACATGAGGAAAGAATCCTACACCAACAAACGTAGAGCAGAGATGATACTGGGCCCAAGGCGGGAGTTTAGAGCACTTCTAATCCAGAAACATTTTTCTCGCACTTCCCACCTGCCGAAGTACTTTCCGTTTAATTGTTTCTCTGATAATTACGATATTTAAAAAAAAAATGCAACGTCAGTCGCACCATTCTGATGTCTTGATCCCCGTTCATCTTTTATCTTTCCTTCATTCCCCTTCTACACAGTTTTTTCTGTCACCTTCCCACAATCCTCTGCGAACCAATGGCACTCCCAGCTTGCTTGGGATTAACTGCTCAAAAATACTGATGTAGTCACGCAGATATTGAGAGAAGCCAAGGAAGATAGGGAACACTGCGCTGCATTGTGGTTGGATCTTACAAACGTGGGAATGGTAGTGTCTAACTCATCGCTCCACTATCATTCCCACCCAGGAAATGTACGGTGAAACACATTCTATGCGCTTGTCTGAGAGCCCTTGGTGATGGGACATACTAATGGAGACCTGACCAGTTACTTTAACTGCAGTAGTGGCCGTAACAATCTGTGTTAGTAGTTTCAAACCTGAATCGAAGGAGATTAATTAAAGCCGACGAACCTTGTCCTCTTGTGCGTAAACCATCAACTTGCATGCCCTCTTCGACCAGAGGCAGGCAAATGAGAGGAGACCTCGGGAGTCAATTGAAATTCCCAGGGCAGATAACAACATCTTCTCTGCTCCCGGATTTAATAATCTGGTCAATTCTATCCCGGCAATTTATAATGTTCGAACTTACAGTTACTTCGAAAGAGAATTTGTCAGAGGCGTTTGAAAGAAAGCTCTAAATCTACCAGTAGCTGGTAGAGAAATGTAGGTCCAGCCAGTGTCACACTGTCTTCTGATTGTTCTCGGGTGCCCCTGTTTGGTAGGAATATATTTATGTAGATCCCTAAATCCACTTTGATTGAGAGGAAGATCATCAGGTCAATTTCAGAATCTGCAGAAAAATCTTCAAAGTATTTATGGATCAAAAGATCAAATATATGGAGATCTATGACAGGGATCGGAGAGCATTGAAGGGCTGCTTTTGTTTGAAGGTAAAATGGAAAACAAGGTAAAAAATGATAGAACTATAAAAAGCATTGAGCCTGGTCGGTGTTTGAGGGGGGTCGTATTTTTTTGTAATTTCCTTCAAGAATTTTCATTCATTAATGTTTTTATCTCCGACACCTGGTGGAATAATTTTTTTTTTCTTATTTCCATTAGATGGAGAATGAATCTCTTGAAACGATGACTTCTGTTATTTTGAATTGATTTATTGTGTTACATATTGTCATATTATAGCCACTTATCGCCAACTATCACATGGAGATGAAACAATGGATTATATATCCATCACCATATCAGATGAAATAACAAGACGATACAACTGATTTTCAATACTTCAGTTGGATGCTAAAATTACATTGACTAACGTCACATAGGATAGCGATGATCATTTTCTCGTATCATTTTAATATTTTACATTTTTTCTCGGCGAGAAATGTTTGACACGTTTTATTATTCACAAAATGTTTTCTCTCAGTGCATAATCTTTCTATTTTCGTTCGAGTTCCCATTTTTATTTAAAACAAATAAAATACAGGATCTATTTCTTTCTTCTATACTCGATACAAAGCAAATTTAAGGCTAATACGAAAGGTGTCACGATACACATGGGCATTCTACTTTCTTGAATTCATTTAAAATAATCTTATTTTTCAATCTAATAATGGAAAAAATTAAATTTTTAAAGAAGTTTATATATCATCAGGATAATTTGATTAAGTATACGTATAACACTTTACTTTCAATCGATTTACATAACATAAAACATTAACTGAAATCTATTCATAAAATTAATACCATAAATAATCGTCTCCTCTCATAAAATCGTACAATATAATTCTGATATTTAATTACCCTCGTGCCTCTCCTTTTAAATATTTATGTTCACCAGTAACGTTTTTTTATCTCTGATTTGTGAATATTGCGCCTCAGATATTTCCAGAATTAATATAATTTTTAATGCATTTTTGATAACTAGACTTTTACCAGATACAAAATATTAATTTTAGGACTAAAATCAAAAAATTTGGTGTCAGTCCATTTCTTGAATTTAATTTATTCTCGTCAAGATTCCGAAGTTTGAAATTATAGACAAAAGAAAATATATAATAAGAATTGTCAATTGTTCTGACTGTTTTTGAATGTTACTCGAATTAGAGTTCCAGTCACTGAAATCGCGAGAGATTGCCACCCAGTCTTTAGTCCAAATAACATTCAATTCATGTTAGCTGAATAAAAGGTGCCTTCACATCATGTTTGATTAGAATTCTGTCACATTTTATGTTCAATCAATTTTAATTTATGTTTCTTCTGTATATGACACGTGCTACAGATCGTTTTTTCTTTACCGAGTTTTTAATATATATTCAATGATTTTATTTCGCCTTATTTTTTCATATTAAGTGCGTGTATGTTTTAATATATTTACTTTTTGTACACATAGACAAGTCATATGTAAATAATACACCAATCCAAAAACGCACACATAGACATTATACGTAATCCGTTAAATTAAGTTAATCCGTTGTTTACTGTTTTCCTATCAGATATTTCGTGTGAAATTTCATTCTTCAGTTAATGTTTAACTAAGCTTATATTAACTTCTATGATATATCCGTAGAAATTCCACTATCACATCGTTAAATATTGTTGGGCTTGACAACTTTAACAATATATTTCAATAACAATCATAAATATTAATGCAGGTTATTATTTTAAGAAGTAAGGGGGTTCAAAACATTTGAAATTGAAAACTTTTTAATTTCACTAAAACAGCCATTAATCATTTTTTCTTACTTTTATTCTTTCTTTCTTTCTTTCATTCATTCACTCATTCATATCCTCACTGAAACCAAGTAATGAATGTATTTTATTTTGGGATGCTGCTTCTCGTGACAGTACCTCTCTCATTGCACTAAAGAGTTTGTATCGGTATAGATTCCAGGAGAACCGGCGTTTGCGGAGGCTTGGTTATTTTGGAATCAGGGTCGGGTGCACACGCTCGAGTTTCCTACATTAAGCTGACCTTGCCAAACATCCAGAGAGCGTGGGGCGGAATGAAAATAAATTCGCTTCTTGGCTTATTGGTTGAGATCAAATTGTAGTACTTGTTTTATCAGATTAATTTGATTATTTCTCTGTATCTTCCCTTCTTTCTATCTTTCGCTTAAACGAATAGTATATTTTCCCTCTTTACAAGCGATCATCATTTAGAAGTTATTGGCAGAACGTAACGATTGTGGGAACTAACGAATGGAGGAGCAAGCAAAATTTTAACAGAATTTGGGAATATCAACGTTTATAACTACGATATATGTATATATTTAAACTTGTATCATGTGCGTGTTTCATATCATTGTCACATTTGATAACTTATTCTTTCAATCAAAATTAAGTCCTTGTCAATAATAATAATAATGATAATAATAATAATAGTTATTATTATTATTATTATTATTATTATTATTATTATTTCCTTTGATTTCTAATGTATACTCGTTTCATTCCGGATCCTAACCAGATATATAAGATCAGTAATGGCATCATGATATTTTCCCTGAACGTTTCCCGTAAATAATTAAAATAACCTAAGATCGCATACACTTTACATAGATAAGGCCCTTCCTAAGGTGTAAGCTGTGCTTGTGAGAACAATTTTTCTATTACTTTGTTGCTACTAGAGATCTCTTCAAAAACACTATCAGAACAGTTTACCACCAAATCTAGGGCCGCATCCACAACTGGAATTATTCATGTCTTCGTGTCCCACATTTTTAGATGCACAGTTCAAGATCCTTGTATTTTTTATAGTTTTTAGCAGATCTTCAAATACACTTTAGGGACGTCAGAAACTGTTATGTCAATAAGAAAGCCCATCCTGTTTTTGTGGTCTTTGATCACTATGTCTTGGACATTAACTATTATTTATCTGTCGTGTGTATTATAATAAACTTTTTATAGTTACTATGCTTTTATTCGGGATTAAGTAGCGTTCATATATTTTTTCAGTTTCCTTCCCATAAGTGTAACAGATTTTCCAGGGAAGATATTAGCTCATATGCTTATTCTGTGTAACCTGACACAAGATCGTTATTTGTTTCTGAATATTCATCACAAAATATGTATATGGAGTCAACACGTTTCCCATGTTTGCTTGATAATTTCTAATTAGTAAGCATTGGTCATGTGTAGCAAGAAATATATATTTGGCTTCAGCTTTTATTCCTGCATTATGCAACCATTGGTGGGTATATGTTTTATGTCATCAACTCGTTTGGCACGGTCAGAGTACTGACCACGGCAATGTTTACCTTGCCTTTGTTTCTACATAGGTTACTTTCTCTTCTTCGTGCACTTTAATTTTGAATTTGTTTGTTCCTTTATTACAGAATAGAATTTCTTATTTCATGTTCTTTGTCATCATCTAGTATTTCGTAGTTTCTAGGTATTTTTCACAAACAACTGTTGAAGTTTTGAAAGACTGTTCCCGTTGACCTAATGCCCTGCCTTCTACGGATGCTAAAAATTTGCATCGGCCTTAGTAAAATTCACGCGTTGTCAACTGATAGGATTTCTCGTTTTGACACCCATTCGTTTAATGCCAACTGAATTGCATCAAAAATGTTTATAGTTGATATTCTCTTTTGTGAATCCTACTCGGTATTTAATATCAGACTCACACAACTGTAGATTTTATCAGTCATTTTGATAGACTGTATTTTATCTCCTTCGCTGACTATGTATTATAGGCTTTAGTTTGTTCCAGTCCTAATCTTTCTAAAGAAATCGAGATCCATTCACTGCGTTTATATATCTCTACCTTTCTTGCATATGCAAATTTTCTAATTCGAATTCCATACCGTTGTCATCAAGGATATATTACAGTATGGAGGAGTCCTTTAAATTCATTTTCCTCTTTCTCAAAAATTTTTAGGTCATCCATGCATAAGTAATTAAATTATTTCTCCCTTATTGTTTTATCTAAAATCAGTTATGTTTACTTTATGCGGAAGTGACATTATCGAGAGACAAACATGATAGATATGAAGTCTGTTTTAACATTTATCGTCGAATATTCACGCGACTGAAAGAGGCACTTCATTGATGTGATTTAGGTATAAAATATTTCATAGGTAATATTGGTGCGCTGAATATGAATTTCAAAATTTATCATGAATACGACAAAAGAGGGAGAGTGCTGAACAAAATCAGGACCTGGTAGAGAAAAACCGAGTATAAATTCGTAATCAATAATTAAAAAAAAAATTACATTTGTTCCCCCAGTGATAATCTATCAAAACTTTGCTGATAAATCTACCTTTTTTCTCCAATGTTCTAGGTTCAATTTATTTATCAGTTATTGATCTTTGCAACCATATGAGATCTTCGACATTATCCTTTCTGTTCCTGGGGAGGAATGTTTCTTTCATCGAGAAATATGTGAGTACAGACCGGCATTACAGACGTGACTAATGTCTATGTCGTGGACAGACAAGTTAATGGCCTATAAATTTTTCGATAATTTGTTTCACACCTTGTTTTCAAATATGTAATGCCTTCAATGATCAATACTGGAATTTTATTGGAATTATTCATTAGCATTTACAAAACGTACACAATGGGTTGTGACAGACGATTGTGATAGATGATAATGCCAATAGTTAGGTAACTTTTAATTTCCTATGATTTCTATTTATGAGATTTTGTTAGAGCTTGTCTTAGATTAATCATAGCTATATTTTTCCATTCTTGTTCATATTTAACTTTTATTCATTCTAGTTCGCTTTTGATCAACTCTGAATGGGTATATACTCCCTTTGGAATTTTCTCCCCAAATCTTGCCACTTCTTCCGTTTTTTGACTTCTATCACTTATCAGTTTCCTGGTTAAACTTCTTGAGGCCTGTTTGAAATGTCTTAAATTCTTGATATAAAATAAAAACGCATTATTATTATTATTATTATTATTATTATTATTATTATTATTATTATTATTATTATTGATGATTTACTGGTTTATTTATTTATTAGTGGTAAATACCCCTTAGAAAATAAGAGGCTAAACCAGCTGAGTGCGAACTAACCTAACATTTATTTGTATCAACAAATAAGAACAAGTATTGTACCATCCATCTTTCACGACTAAGGTGTATTGAATATACCACATCTATTTTTAAACAAAACATGTGCCCAATCCATGAAAACTGAAAAGAATCATCACAATAATAATAGCTATAGCTAAAATGCGAAATATCATATCTATTAAAATGCTGTTATCTCAGAATATTTGAAGGGGTCTGCTGAAGGATGTTGATTTTAACAAAATCGTATTATTCCAAAAGGAAATTTGTCAAACTGACTGTCCAAAATCCATTACTTGAAAGAAAAAAAAATGAATGAAGACAATGGTAAACAGAAATACGGCTGAAAATACTGTGAGGTGCGCTCCTGATGCACTGGCTCGCAGAATTGCAATTAAGTTGCCAGGCTCAAGAAAAGACCCATTAATATGAGTGCCGGAAATACCCACGCGGGTCTCGGCTCTCGGTTATAAATATGACGTGTAGTGTGAAATGTAAATGTAATACACTCAATGTCAAACATCTGTCTTTTTTTCAATCTCACTTTCCACTCACCTGTATCTCTCTCTATATATTTATCTCACTCTCTCTCTCATTTATATTTCCATCTTTTTATTTCCTATCTTCAAGGTAATCATCATGATTTGTAAGAAAATATTTTCTTTCGATGGACCCTGTCCTTTATTTTATTTTATTTTTCTCTAGTCCAGTCAAGGGAATAGTATTATTAGGTCGTTACTTATGAGGAAAACATTTTGCAGGAAAATATATGTCAATCGAATAACTGTTATCTCTCTTTCTTTATTTGTGCGGGGAGGATCTTCCTTCAGTGGGACATTTAACGACCCCACCCCACAAAAATCTGAATCGTCTCTTGATGAAAATGTTGAGGCATTTGAACATTGTAGAACATACTTTTTCAACAAAAACACAATACATAACGATAAAGAGAATATATGATTTCTACAAACGTATGCTTTTAGCGGTTAAATGTCAAAACATTGTGGAGGAAATCTAAATAACTATCTGTTCCAAATGCATAACACATTTTTTAAAAGCAACTCGCCCCAAGAACTGCGGGGGTGCCACTAGCACACAAGGGTTTACAGAGGATTGAGAACAAGAGTAAAGAGGCGTGTTTGAGGAAAGGATACAGTGAAGAACAGGAAACAACTCAGCCTGTCAGATATCGATTGACATTACACATGGATATTTGAAGATTATAGTCATCGAGGAAGCAAGCAAGGGGAAGGGAGTCATTCAGACGGGAAGTGCGACAGAAGAAGTTGTTCGAGTAGAAGAGACAATGACATTAACCATTTTGACAGTGAAACCACAGATTGGAGGTGCATTTCGAGATCAGCATGCAGGTTTGTCTTGTCAACGATACCAGATTTACCATTGAGGCAGGAGAAATAGTAGGTCCGTCCGTGTAGATGTTTACTTAGGAACTGATGACATCACGAAGGTCATTGATGAAGATTAGGAACAGTGTAGGGACCAAGATAGAGCCTTGGGAAACACCAGCGTTCGTGATAAAGGATCCGAAGGAAAACCCGTTTACGACGACCTTCATTTCACGGATGGCAGGAATAAATGTATGAAGTCAATCGTACTGTAATACCGTATTCATGAAGCTTATGAAGAAGGCCAACATGTCAAACCCTATCAAACGCTCTAGACATGTGTAGAGCAAAGGCTCGATCTTCTCCATTTTTGTTGAATGCTTGGTATATAAATTCAGTTATGGCCGTGAGCACGTCAGCGGTAGATTGGGCAAAGCGAAAACAAGATTGCTTGTCGAAGAGCAGATAATGTGAAGTAAGGGGATTAACGACATCACTGTTGATTAAAGCCTCGAAGACTTTACCGAAGAGTGGTAGGATACTGATAGGGTGGTAGTTAGACGGGTCAGAATGGTCACCAGATTTCTTAAAGACAAGCACAAAAGATGATGACTTCCAACAGGCTGGAAAGCAAGAATCCATGAGGCAGTTGTAAAGTTTAGTGAGGACAGGAGACAATCCAGGAGCACATTTCTTCAGGAAAATTGCCGGTATCCCGTCCCCATCACTTGCCTATATGGGAGTCTAAATTAGAGACGATGTCCAATACCATCGGTGTGGTTATGTGCATCTCACTTTGTAGAGATTCAGTTCTAGGAGAAAATCAGATGCGGGTACACCTAATGTGTCTAGCGTTGAGTTGGATGAGAATTTACGCTCAAATCATTAAGCTTTGACAGCTGAAGAGGTCAAATTGATTGAATAATTGAGGTATTGTAGGTTTTCTGTTGTTCAGTACAATTTTGCAGAACCGCCAATAATCTTTAGAACCCAAATTGCAAGACGCAATAGGTTATTTCATTCTTTCGGCAAAGAGTACCTTTGCTTAACTAAATGGTGCTCATATTATGCTTGTATTAGTTGCCTTGTCCTTGCATTATTTAAGTTTGCTTGCACCCAGAATGCTGGATCTTGAGTGGGCAGAAACTCGTCTCTTTCAATCCAGATCTTCTCGGTGTCTGACATTTGCGCTCGAAATCCTATTTAGACTCTCTTTATTATCAGCATGAACCATCTACAAAAGGTTGATATCTTTTATAGAAGTTTTGAAGAAGAATGCTTGTCGCTAAGAACTACTAGTTTAATTCTTCATAAGACATTTTACTCATTAATCTGAGAAAGCCTCTGTATATAATTACCAGTTTAGATAAGTATGAATGGGTTAGCGCCATACATGTGCCATTGAAATGGAAGTACATTCTGACAAGGCTACGCAATTGTTCATCTCACAAACTGCAGTAGCCCACAGTGCTTAGGTCAATTTTAAATATAAGTTTACCCTTCGATTAATACGTAATTTTGAATTAAAAAAATAAGTATATAATAATTATTCAGGACACTGTATCGATAAAATGATTTTATTGTTCTTGCATAAGGTACTTATAAGCGTAGTTCCATAGGAATATTTAATGGGTGTCAAATTAGCTAGAATTTGAGGATATAACTTCGTTTCATTGAATAATAATGAAGAACCATTTCTTAGTTACAGGATCTGAATCCTGTATATTTCAGGTAGAATGTTTTGAAAATATATCTAACATATAAGTTTTAAAATATCTAATTGTTTTCTTTTCATTAAATAAAAATATATAAAAAAAGAAGAATACAAAAGCAAAATGACTGCACCATTTTGTTACAAATCATTACCTACTAGACTTGTCTGTGGGTTTTCCATTTTGAGAGGGATTTGCATATATAGAGGAATGGTAGCAGGTTGTAATTTCTCAAGAGCAAGAAAAACTTATGTTGCCTGCAGATAGCATTCTTAAAATTGTTTTACAAATACGGTAGGGGATTTAGTTTTGGAGATAAGGACTGTTAATTCAACATAAATGAAAAACTAATGTGCGACAACCAGGAATATCAGCGAATGTTTAGAATACTATTTACAGGACTTTGACACATGGGAAACACTAGGTAGAATATGAAATACTAAGAAATAGGTATTTTTATTTTATGTACCATGTCCATTCAGTATATGGACGTTCATAACTCTCCACAGTGTCCTATCTTTTTTGCTGTAACATTTGATTACTTACCATTACTAATTGTCCCCGCTAACACAGCCATTCAACCAAAAGCAATAGCCAATATCCTAGTTGTTTCTCTCTGATTTTAAATATGTTCTCTGTGTGTTACATTTTCCAAGCCATCTTTATTTCTAATATGGACGGTAAATTTCAAATGTCATTGATTTTATGTAGAAATGCCTCTCTTGTTCTAATTTTCTTTTGAGCTCATATTTTCAAACTATAATTTTCGCCTCATCCGTCTGTAGAATGATATCTTAGTTGTTTCAAGTGTTTTCTACATCTATGAGGAGATTGTAATTGGCATACGAATATGTATGGCGACAATTCACTATATTTAAACGAATTCTCGCATATATTAAACGAAATATTTGTACATTTTAATATTCGCTTAATTTCCAAGTGGCTTAATTTTCTATTTCGATACCCTTTCGGATATTTATAATATATATAATCTATCGTCTTTCATTCTGTTCATATTGTTAAACTTGTTAAATTACTTGACTCTAGCTACTGTTATTAAGAAAACTTTAGCTGAAATATTATTTTTCTTCCAATATGTTTCGATTTAATAGATCCAAAATCCCCTGCCCTTTATAGCTCTTAGTTTTCTTCTTATTGTTTTTCTCTCCAAAACCCTGTTCTATACTCCATTTACTCACGTTCGCTAGGCAGTTTATATTTTATTTCCCTCTGTCCCTATTGTATTTGAGCTGTTCTAGGCGAATCAAATTTTACAAACCCTCTTGCCTAAATATGTTTTCTAGAAATGTTAGCTGTCTTTTGCTGATAAGTATAAGTTACCATTTGTTTGGATTTTCTATAAACATCTTCTTTGCTAACATGTTCAATCTATGATAGGGAAGGCTTGGGGAATTCAACAAACGTCGATGACAACGAAGGCAAGTGCAATAGAGATAAAATAATAATAATTTACTTCAATTCGATCCTCTACATGGCGGTTGATGTTAGGAAAGAAGCAAATATTTATAAAAGCAATAAATTTGGGAAGCGCTAACGAAAACTGATGACTCACGTTATGAATGAATATTTCACATATTGAGCGAGATGTTAATGCAAAAAGACAGTGTCTATATTAAGGTATTTCAACTTATGTCGATGTCATGTAAAAGATTGATTACAAACATACAATCTTATTGAGAAATTCTAATTTACTTCATGAAGAATATTGAATAAAAAAAGTCATAACAAAGTGTAAATTTCAGTTCATAGTATTTTTACAAGACTGTATGATCGGCTATATTTCCTTATCTACATTTGAAGGATAAAATATTTCACTTACTAAAAATTAAAAAAAAAAGATTATTTCCTTTCGAAGTGTAATCTGATAAGGAAATAAAACCTTCACAAGCGTGCAAGATCTTTGACAACAAAAAAAGCGAAATTGATTTAATTTTAAATTTTATTTTAAATTTTGTCTTTCATTTAAAAAAAAAAGGTACAGGAGTTAATACGACCGAAGAAAGTTAGAATAGGACGAAGTAGATTTTTGGAGGTGTATCATTATCATTTTGTTTCCTTTTTAGCTTATATATCAATGATGGTGTTTATAACATAGAGGTTATGAAGGAATGCGGAAGAAGATGAATTACTACTTTTGGCGAATGCATTCAGCGAATGTTATATATTAATAGTATCCTATATATCAACACATAATATTTTTTCATTCCGATAAAAATTATATATATGAAGAGGCTGACATTTCCATGTTTATGCATTGTTGTGGGACCAACACTTCCCTACATCATGGACTCTGCCAGTACTATATTATTATGAGTATCATGGAAGTAGCACCAGCAATGCAGAGCCGCGTGTTGACGAGTTAACGGTCGAACTCTCTGCCTCTGAGCGGAGAGGAACCCGGACGAGGCTCCGCCGAAGGGCAGAGTCTCGTTCGGGGTGGTTGACCAACCCGATTCTGTTTTTACAGTTTTTACGGGTATTTTTTGGCCGAGCCTACGGGCTCGGGAAACCCCTCTTTAAACCTGGCCTTGTGCCATATCTATCCTGCGTGGAGGGTCACAGTAAATACTGTAATGCGCAGCCGCGTGTTCTGCTGTCGAACTCTCTGTTTGGTAGGGAGGAACTCGGACAAGGCTTTGTCGCAGGGCAAAGTTTCGTCCCGGGAAGTAGACAGTTCCTAATCTCGTGTATACGGGTTGTAAATGGGCATATTTTTGCCCGAGCCTACGGGTTCGCTAAGCCCACGTTAAACAGGCCTTGTGCCACATTCGACTCATGTGGGGGGGTGTAAATATAGTAATGCGCAGCCGCGTGTTGACGAGTTAACGGTCGAACTCTCTGCGTCTGAGCGGAGAGGAACCCGGACGAGGCTCCACCGAAGGGCAGAGTCTACTTCGGGGTGGCTGACCAACCCGATTCTTTTTTTACAGTTTCTACGGGCATTTTTTGGCCGACCCTACGGGCTCGGGAATACCCTACTTTAAACCCGGCCTTGTGCCACATCTATCCTTCGTGGGGGTGGACAGTAAATACAGTAATGCACAGCCGCGTACGATACCAATATCGGACACCATTGGATAGTAAGCTCTGCTTACACTATTCTTTGTAACTTTTCGGTTTAAATATTTTTCTTACCTCTAACCCGTGTTCCGTGTTTTCCTTCCGTGGCCCCTACTTCGGGTCCACATCAGTGGCGACAGAGGATTCGAGACACGCACACACACCGAAACCCCAAAGCTCCAGTCCCACATCAGTGGCTACAGAGGACTCGTTTAACCCCACTGGTTCCCACATCAGTGTTGAACTAGAATTTGAGCTGGCATTACTACATCAGCGAACGAAACGCAATAACGAGCAACCAAGTATCGAGAACGACTGATTACAAAAAAACAGCTTATGCACAAAACAAACTGACAAACTCAAGAGATCGAAGTTCTAAGTTCGAAAAAAACTATTCACCAAGTCGCGCTTTTAGCAAAGTGTTAAAAAATCTTTATGAAATTGATTTGAATTCCTACAAATCTAGTGCAAAAAAAAAAAAGCAAAGCAAATTTTCCCAAAAGAATGAAAAAAAATCCAGTGTATTTATTTTTTTTTGCTAATTAATATTTTTCTCCACACACTTCTATAAAAATATAATAAGTGTGGAGAAAATTTAAATGGTTACATTGAAATTAACGGAACAACGTTATCTCGAAAGATCTAAACCAGTAAGTAGTTCTTATTAATTTTATTAATTCACTCGATTTGGTACACGGGTTTTCAAAGCAATAGTAATTGCTGTTATTTACTTATTTAGTTATTTATTTATTTCTGTTTTGTCTGTTCTTTCATCACTTCTCTATATATTATCTAAATATGGAAGAATTCCAAATAATAATTGTCCAAATGTTAAAGGGTCCAGATGGACCACCAACAAAAATCAGATGAAAGGCAGCAGAAATCGGAAGAAAGATTCCTCAAATTACAGTCGGACCAACAAACAGAACAGAATCTTCAACAACAAAAAAGCGAAGAAAGACAGAATCTCCACCAGCAAAAATCAGACGAAAGACAGCAACAATTGTTTATGGAGTTACATAAACAACAAATAGAATGCCAAAGATTTACACTTCAGAAAAAAGAACTACAGCAAAAACAACTTGAAGAATTACTTGTAAATTCATGTAACTGCTCTACAAACTCTGAAAAAGATAGGACATTTTCCCAGTGTACAATCAACAACTCGATTGAAACATTCGAATACGTACCAGAGGAAGACAAAACATTCGAGGCTTTTTACAGGCGTTATGAAGATATTTTCAATGTAGACTGTGAACAATGGCCTAGTGAATAAAAGGTACGTCTGTTATTAAGGAAACTGGGAGCTGTCGAACATGTTATGTTCATAGACTATATATTACCCAAAAGAATTACGGACCTGACTTTCTCAGAGACTATTAAGCTCCTAATGGAACTATTCGGGCCTAACATAACCTTGTTCCACAAACGTTGGAAATGCCTGAACACAGTGAAGGACAAACAGCAAGATTTTCTAACGTTTGTAGCATCGTTAAACAAGCTCTGTAATGATTTCAAACTAGCCGAGCTGACTACCGACGATTTTAAGTGCTTAATATTCGCACAAGGTCTAGTATCAGTAGAAAACGCCGAGGTCAGACGTCGGGTACTTACCTAACTCGAAAAAGAACAGGGATTGACTCTCCAAAAATTAGCAGAGAATTGTCAAAGAGTAATTTCTGTCAAGTGTGACTCAAAAACAATCGAGGAATCAGGTGTGGCTCAGATTAGAAAAATCAGAAGCAACCCAACCTCTTATCGCCCGCAAAAAAACAAAAGGCAAATCTCATGTTCTAAATCCCGCAATAAACAAATTAGGAATAGGCTAAAATAACCTCCCGGACCATGTTACCATTGTGGAAAATGGCATTGGATGAAATTCTGTCAATTCAAGAAGAAAACATATTGCAAAATTGCAATAAAAATGGTCATAACTTAACTCAGTGCTGGTACGCCAACAAGACGAGGAAACACTTAGGAAAATTAGGCAAGCCCAATCAAACAACATAGTCGAAAGGAATTTAAGAAAATACGTGACTGTTGATATTTTCAATAACTCTATAAAATTCCAGCTTGATTCGTGTTCTGACGTCTCGATTATCAACTGGCGTACTTGGCGAAAGTTAAACAAGCCGACCCTATTAAAGACGGATGAAACAGCAAAATCCGTAACTGGCGAGAATATTAACATCTTAAGCCGGGTGATCCTTACAGTAACACTATAGGGAGTTACCAAAAAGCTGAAAGCCTACGTACTAGAACATTCAGATAACCTATTCGGAACAGACTGGATAGAAAAATTCAATCTATGGGATTGCCCAAAGAGCAATGTACAACGTCCAATTCGGAAAATCTCAAAAAGGAACTGAAACAACAATTTCCTCATGTTTTTTCTGATGGCCTTGTGAAATGTTCTAAATTTAAAGCTAACTTCAGGGTGAAGGACGGTGCAAGACCAGTTTTCAAAAAGAAATGGAATTTCCCTTTCGCTGCTCTAGAGCAGATCAACAAAGAATTAGATAGACTTGAACAGGCCGGTATTCTATCAAAAACAGATTTTAGCGAATGGGCAGCACCTACGGTCTATGTAAAAAAAACAAAAAACAAATACGAGTATGCGCAGATTTTTCCATAGGGCTAATCGATGCTTTGCAGGATCATCATTATCCCCTCCCAAGCCCTGAAGAAATCTTCAACAAATTGAATGGCGGAAAAATCTTTTCTAAAATAGACCTCTCAGACGCATACCTTCAGATAGAGGTGGATGAAGAGAGTTCTAAATTGCTCTGCATAAACCCCCATAAAGGTCTGTACAAATATAACAGACTGGTTTTGGGGTCAAGGTTGCGCGTGTCATCTTTCAGCAAGTCATGGACGCCATGCTGGGCGACATTGGCTACGCAACAGCCTATTTGGATGATATACTGGTGACCAGTAAAACGTCTGCAGAGCACCGGAATCATATAATAAACGTATTCAAGAAGTTACAAGAATACGGCCTTAAGGTTAAGGAAGCAAAGAGTGATTTTTTTTTTGCCAGAGATCAAATACCTAGGTCACATTATAAATAGAGACGGTCGTCGGCCGGATCCAGAAAGAGCTAATGCAATTAGAAAAATGCCGGTCCCAGTTAACGTTCAATCGTTACAAAGCTTCCTCGACTTTGCTAACTTCTACCAAGGTTTCATTAAGAACATGTAGAATTTGAGAGGACCTCTCAACGAACTTTAAAAAAAAGGATAAAGCATAGGTATGGACTCCTGAATGCCAAGACGCATTCGAGAAGATCAAGAAAACACTTACTTTGGATCTTTCTCTCACGAACTACGACCCTAATCTCGACATCATTGTCGCAAGTGATGCAAGCCCATACGACATCGGTGCTTGCATTCTCCACAAACTGCCAGATGGTTCTCGAAAAGCCAGAGTACACGCATATAGATCTTTACTACCATCAGAGAAACAATATTCCCAAATAGAGAAAGAGGCTCTAGGGATAATATTCGCCGTCATTAAGTTCCATAGATAACTACATGGAAGTAGAACGGACCATAAACCTCTAATAAAAATTTTTGGTTCCAAGAAAGGCCTACCGGTCTATACAGCAAATAGATTACTTCGTTGGGAACGATCCTTTTGAATTACAATTTTATGTTCGAGTTCTTAAAATCTAAAAGTATTTGTCATGCGGATAGTTTATCGCGATTCATTCCTAAAAATACGGGAGTTCTTGAAGACTCCATCATTGCTACACTAAGGACGAATTATGAAATCAAAAATATGATTGCGAATACAGTTAGAGAACTCCCAGTTAATTTGGCCGACATAGAAAGGGAGTCTCGAGAGGATGAATTCATCCAAAGTATCAAAAACAAATATCGTAACAAAGACCTAAATGTGCCTGAAGTTTTCTCCCTTTGTGAGGATGTTCTACTGTATAATGACCGATTCCAAATAGCCTACAAAGAAAAATCCTTAATGATTTTCAATTGGGACATCCGGGGAAGAACCGTACGGAAAGCCTCATGCGCTGCTACGTATATTGGCCAAATATGGACAAAGACATAGCAGACAGGATGGAATCTTGTAAGGGATGCGTGCTTGCAGCAAAATCTCCGACTATGAGGTGCAAGCCATGGCCAAACACAGACCATCCATGGCAGAGTATTCATGTGGATTTTGCAGGACCCCTAGACAATATCTACTACCTTATTGTTGTGGATAACCACTCAAAATGGCCTGAGGTCCTGCAATGTAAAAAACCAACCAGCAACTGCACGATAGGATTTTTACATGAGCTATTCGCGCGTTTTGGCGTGATAGATTGTGTAGTGACTGATAACGGCACTCAATTCACATCAAGTGAATTCAGAGACTTTTGCAAGTCGTATCAAGTGGACCACATTACGACGTCTCAGTATCACTCCAGGTCGAACGGTCAGGCCGAGAGATTCGTGGACACTCTAAAAAGTGCTTTAAAAAGGCAATAGGCACACCGACGGATAGAGTATTGCAACAGTTTTTACAGGTGTGTAGGATAACCCCTAATCCTAACACGCCTATGGGACGCTCGCCTGCAGAAACAATATTCACAAGAAAAATCAAATCCGTGTTTGATAAACTCATTCCACGGCAAGCGAAGTTCAAGAAAACCGTCTCGCTCCCTCAGAAATAATTTAATCCTGGCGATAAAATCCTTTTTAAGGCTTACAAAAACAACATAACATTCTTTGAAGTAGGCAACATCAAACAGAGAATTGGTGAACTGGTCTATATTGTCAAGGGACCTGAAAATACCCACAAACGCCATATGAACCAGCTCAGGAAATGGCGTTTGAAGGAATCTGAAGAATCACCACAAAATATCTGCGAAGAGCCGATCGACGTAATATTCGAACATTTCGATCTTGACACGCCCCAAGTCTCTCCGGAAATACGACGCTCGGGGAGAAAAAGAAGATTTACTCAACCACTCGACGTGAATCCCAAGAGGAAGAGGTATTAACAGTTTTACTTTTTTTTACTTCAAGAAAAAAAAGAGTGAAAAAAAAGAGGAAAATTCTTGGAAGGGGCGTGTTGTGAGACCAATACTTCCCTACATCATGGACTCTCCCAGTACTACATTAGTATGTTTATCATGGGAGTAGCACCAGTAAAGCGCAGCCGCGTACGATACCAATATCGGACACCACTGGATAGTAATCTTTGCTTACACTATTCTTTGTAACTTTTCTGTTTAATATATCTGTCTTACCTCTAACCCGTGTTCCGTGTTTTCCTGCCGTGGCCCCTACTTCTGGTCCACATCTTGCATATATATATATATATATATATATATATATATACAATTCCTCATGACCCGAAACACATTGCACGAATTAATTAAGTTTGACTATGAAAAATCCACAAGATCGGTAACATTTTTAGACACTCACATTTACATTGATGAAAACAGGAAACTACAAACGACACTACACACTAAAATCACAGATACCTACAAGTATCTACATTTTAAGCCTTCCCACCCTAAACAAATCAAAGAGAACCTTCCCTATTCCCAAGCACTTAGTCTTTGAAAGATATGTTCCAACAATGAAGAAGTAAATAAACACATTGAAAATCTGAAGCATCAATTCACATGACGGGTCTCTGAACAATACCTAATCAAGGAACAAATAAATGAAGCAATTTCCACACCTAGAGAAGACACACTAATGTACAAGATTAAAAATAAACCACTTTTAACCCCACTATGCCTCTACTATCCCAAATAATCAAATGTCGTTGGGAAATAATAAATCGCAAACCAGACCTAAACAAATGTTTGAGGAACCCGGCCTTCTAGCATATTCGTAGAACAAAGAACCTAAAAGAAATCGTATGTAGTAACCACATTTCAGAGAGCAAGGCAATCCGTAATAAACCAACAACAAAAACAACAGTAGTTTCTCAACCATGTAAGAACAAAAGAAGGTTATGCTGCAACCACATTAGACACACGAATTCTTTCACTAGCTCAGTCACTAAATCTACTTCAAAATCTACTACGACGTTGAAGTCATAACATAATCTACCTCCTAGAATGCACACTATGCCAGAAAAAATTTGTAAGGGGAAATTTGAATGGCCCTTTCACTACAGAATTAATAATTATCACAATCGAATTAACTCGACTCCCCGTGAAAGATTATTTCCGACCAAAAAAAAACAAAATTTTACAGCTCATGTCAAATTCACTATAACTGAGAGAATAGAAAATCCAGAGCAGATAACATTAGAAAGATTTTAGAGTTCCATGAAAATAAGTGGAAACAACGTTTAAAAACGCACTATCCAGACGGGTTTAACCATAAATGTAAAAATATAGAGTGTATTATTATATAACCGTACAAATCAAAACCTACCGACATTTCTCACTTGCTTACGCTAGTGCTGAGGCCTCACACTTATACACACACCCACACGAATATACAAACTTACACATATCATACTCACTCACACCCTAGTGAGCAATATCAAGACATCATTTCTGTAGTTCACTGCTACAAGCTAGCAGAAAATTATTTTTCTACGGATGATGGCCATTTTGGCCGAAAATACTCGAGGAATCTAAATGAAATAATAATAACGAAGGAATATTTATATACAACCCAGTGTGCCTGAAGATTTTAATTTTTTAATATTTTTCATTGTTCAACATATATATATATATATATATATATATATATATATATATATATATATATATATATATATCTGTCTATATTTCTGAGATGAGGTATTATGTACATTATTTACATTATTCGGACTATTGTCCTCATATTTTTCGACATGTTTATCAGAAAGTTTCGGCGGTTGTACGCTCCTGCCTTCTTCAGGTGGTTGGAATTTCAAACTGAACACTTTATTTCGCTCGCTGGGTAGACTCAAGGACACATGGCACAGTGGATAAATGCGTTGGTTAGATCCAGTGACAGGACACAAAGATGGTGAGTTCAATACCCGGTTAAGGCAGTGTAGAACTTTCAGAGGGGAATTAACAGGAGATAACACGGCTCTTGGTACTAGAACAGTCTACCCCAGTGAGCCAAATAAAGGCTTCATTTCGACATTCCAAACACCTGCAGAAGGCCAGAGCGTACAACGTCCGAAACGTTGTGATAAACATGGCGAAAAAGATGAGGACAATAGTCAGAATAATGTAAATAACACACAGATATATATATATATATATATATATATATATATATATATATATATATATATATATATATATATATATATATATATATATATATGTGTGTGTGTGTGATTTTTACATAATTATAAATAAGCCATCATCATGGAAATTGCATAGTGTGTGTCATTAAAGAAAAAGTGAAACTTGGGGAGATTCTACTGTCTTTATGCATTAAATGTAAAATATATTTCTTAGTTCTGAAAATCGAAAACAACTTCAACATCTCAAATGCGTCCATGTATATTCTATTGACGAAATACAACGGGTATAACGGGTAAATTCTAGGAGTAGAATGTGTTTTCTTCTGCTATTTAACTTTCCATTCATAATGGGGTCTGTAATAAAAAAATATTTATATATTACATAATTTTACATGAAAGTACCAGCACCAAGAACTGGTTATACGCATTCACTGTTAACTTGTTCAGAAATAAGACGGGAAAGTAGGTATCATATCCAATGAAGATTGCTGTAGATAATTACCATTAGACCTGTATGAAAAATGGTAATATATATATATATATATATATATATATATATATATATATATATATATATATATATGTACACGAAAACACGTGCACATACACACACGCACACAGACATATATTTATATGTATATATAACTAGCTGGAAAAATTTATTTGTGACACGTTTCATACATTAAGATTTCATCAGGCTGGGCTTTGATGACGTTGCCACGTCTACGCATGTGCACGAAACAAGAGACCCAGTTAGTTTCAAAATATTTAAAAGAATATTTTTTAAATAAGAATTTTTTTGAAAGCATATATATTTTCTTTTTTTTCTCAATCTAGTCAAATGTAATTGTACTCTTTTTCTTTTTGTCTTCATCACCTTTGTCCCTGACGATCCTACAATATGACAATATAATATCTACCAATAATGCTGATATATTGTATTAGACTGGACACAATTTATCGTGTCTGAAGTAGTGATCAAGGTACATTACACATATTTTCGTCTCAGTGGATTGTTTTCTCTTTTAATCAAAATTGAAATCTCTATGTCAAAATTGTGGTCCGTTTTCCTACGGTGAATAACCAATGGCTTTGTGTGTTTACTTTTAAAATGTACCTTTTGTGGTCTTAAAGTCATTTGCTTAAACTTCTTGAGGTTTCTCCAATGTATTTCTTTTGGCAATTCCTGCATTTGATAGAGATAATCCCTCCTTCAAGTTCTGGCTTGTTTTTATTTTGTTTTTATTGATTAAGTCTTTGATTGTTTTAGATGTAGGTATGACAAATTTTATCTTGACTTTAGGTAAACACTTTTCGGTTGTAGTTGTGATAGATTTAATGGGTATTTTCTTCATTTGTTGGTTTTGTCAGGAAGGGCAGCTCTTCGAATTTGGAATAATTTATAGGCCTATTTTTTCGCAATAAATATGACATCATTAGGGTACTGAAGGGACTTGAATGTATTTTCAATATAATTCTCCTCTTCGTGTAAATATAGAGCTCAGCAAATTTCGAATGTTCTCATATAGAATGAAATGATCCTTCCAGATTTTATTTTGTTATTATGATGGGAAGAGAAGTTTATTAGGTCCTTTTTGTTTCTCATTGAAAATGAAATACAGGATCTTGTAGATAAACTAAACACAACTGAACTCTCGATAGAATCTCGCACACGAAACAGAGAAAAACAGTACTTTATCTTTCTTAGACGTCATGTTACACCAAAATGACAACATCCTAGAACTTAGTGTCCACCGAAAAAGAACCAATAAAAATGACTTAATACACGTTTATTCCCATCATAACAACATTGGATCTAGCAAGCTGCCCCATTCTAGCATAATATAGGTTGTCATTTCAGAGGATCATTGAGAGAAATTTGATCCAATTAATTGTTTTTTCCGCTATGAAAAATATACAACATTATGTAGAAAATTACGTACCCTGTTATATTAGAAAAATTAAAACCTGTGGAATTGTAATGGAATAGATATTTGTTTTGTTAATCTGATTAAAATAACATTCATACTGTTGTGTCGTGGCACAATAGATAAAGAAGAAAATCAAGTCAAGGTTGGTTTAAGGAAGAAGTGTATTTAACATCACAGATACAAAGGTAGGAAACGGGTACTACTCAGCTAGGCAGTTGTAGTACTGTCGCTGCTTACCCCCCCCCCCCCCCGGGTAGGTATTACTGGCACTATATATAGTGAGCACCGGTGTAATTCCCTTGTGCTAGAAAGGCCGGTGTAACACCCCCCCCCTTTGAAAATATCCCGTCTGTGGATTAATAACTTTTTTGTTTTGGGTTCACCCTAATCAACTCCGTTGATTTCCGTTTTCTTTTTGACCTCCTATTCTCAGGAGCTGTCTCTGATATGGGCACCTGAAAAGTATCAAACACTGCGTCCATGATGTCCTCCTCGGGCGATCTGGTCACCTCACTGTTCGAGTATCTTTTCCGGATTTGGTTAGTGTGACGTTTGTGCACGAAATCTGGTCCCTTAATCATATAGACCATGTTGCCTATTTATTTCTCAATAGTGCCGGACTCCCAAAAGGTCCTATTATTTCTATGAATCTTGTACAAGACTATTTCGCCAACTTTATACCGTTTTTTTGTTATCGGTTTTTTGAGGTTTGGCCTATCCTGGTGTGGTAACAACTTGTAGAAAATTGATCTAACCTTGCGTCCGAACATGACCTCAGCAAGTGTCTTCGACGTTTCGATGTTTGCATTCGGAGTGACCCTGTAAACTTGTAAGAACTGTTGGATTGACTTATCCGTCGGTGATCCACTAGCTTTTCTCAGGGCTCTTTTGAACGTATCTACGAATCTCTCCGCTTGTCCATTACTTCTTGGGTGGTATGCTGGAATGGTTATATGCTCGATTAGATAATCCACGCAGAGATGTTTAAATTCGGTAGACATGAATTGCGTTCCATTGTCTGTGACAATGCAGTCTACAACTCCAAACCTAGCAAATAGTTCATACAGGAAGTTGATAGTTGCCTCGGATGTGGGGTTCTTGCACTTCAGTACCTCCGGCCACTTAGATAGACTGTCTATAACAATGAGATAGTAGAAACCATCTAACGGTCCTGCCAAATCTAAGTGAATCCTCGACCAAGGTCGGTCCGGTTTTGCCCACGATCCGAATTGCGTCGGAGGAGCTTTCATAGCTAATGCGGATCCTCTACACTCCCTGACATTTTCTTCTATATCCATATCCATGTTTGGCCAGAAAACGAAAGAGCGCATAGGGCTTTTCATACTTGATATGCCTGGATGTCTCACTGTAATGTCGTAGGAATTATGACCCTGTCGCCATATAACAGGACGTTATCACAAATTGAATAAATTTCCTCATCCAGTTGGTTACTGTTGATTTTTTCTTTCGTGCTTATAATAAATTCGTCCACCTCTGCCTTACTCTTAATCTCATCAAGCGTTACTGGAAGTTCTCTTATCGTGTCACATAAAGTATTTTTTACTTCAACTTCCGCTTGAATGGCTGCTATTACCATATCCTCCAATGGTTCTGTCTGCTTAGGTATTAACCTTGATAAGCCGTCTGCATGACCAAGTTTTTTAGATGGTACATACTCCATTTGAAAATTGTAATTCAGAATAATGGTACTCCATCTTTGGAGTCTATTCGCCGTATGTTGTGGTAGTCCCTTTTTCGATCCAAAAATCGTTAGTAAAGGTTTGTGATCTGTTTGTAACAGAAATTGTCTACCGTGCAAGAAACGATGAAATTTCTTTACTGCGAATATAATGCTTAGCGCCTCTTTCTCGATTTGCGAGTAGTTCTTTTCGGCTGGTAAAAGTGAACGGGATGCATGAGCTATGGGTTTTACTTTTCCATCATCCATTTTGTGTAGTATGCATGCTCCTATGCCATAGGCACTGGCATCGCTTGCAACTATAATATCACGCTTGGGATTATAATGTGCTAGAAACAAGTCAGACGTTAATATATCTTTAATTTCCTGAAATGCTTCTTCGCACTCTTGCGTCCAGACCCATTTTTGGTCCTTCCTTAACAGTTCATTTAAGGGTGATCTTAGTTTATGCATATTTGGCACGAATACATTGTAATAATTCGCCAAACCTAAGAAACTTTGTAGAGACGCAATATTTTCTGGAGCAGGCATGTCCCTTATTGCACTCGATCTATCTGGATCCGGCCTTCTTCCATGTTCATCGTTGATTTTCCCCAAGTATTTTATTTTTTCCATGAAAAAAGTACATTTTCCTGTTTCTGTTTAAATCCATAATCCTGGATCCTTTTGAATACTTGGTTTACATGAGCTTTGTGTTGTTCTTTGCTAGCGCTGTTCATTAGCACATCGTCCAGGTACCCTACTGCGAAGTCCAACCCACTTAACATCATGTCCATTGTTTGTTGAAAAATCGCAGGGGCGACTTTGACCCCAAAAGGAAGTCTGTTAAACTTGTACAATCCCTTATGGGTATTGATTCATAGCAGCTTTGAACACTCCTGATCGACTGGGATTTGTAAATACGCGTCACTGAGGTCGATTTTAGAAAAATATTTCCCTCCACTCAGTTTCGCGAATATTTCTTCAGGGCTCGGAAGGGGATAATGGTGATCCTTTAATGCATTGTTTAAACCTGTTGAGAAATCGGCACAAATCCTAATCTCCTTGCTCTTCTTTTTGATGTAAACTGTTGGCGTAGCCCACTCACTGTGATCAATTTTTTCGAGGACACCCATGTTTTCGAGTCTTTCTAATTCACCGTCTATTTGTTCTATAGCGGCGTATGGAACATTTCTTTTCTTTTTGAACACTGGCTGTTCATTTTCTTTGACTTCAAATTTTGCTACCGCTTTTGTACACCTTCTAAGACCGCCTGTAAATACGTCTGGAAATTTCTCTTTTAACTCCCTCGTAAGTTTTTCTGCCTCCACATTCGAATCGTCAACTTTTTGACAAAAAGAGCTTAAAGACAGATCCCATAGTCTAAATTTTTCGAACAGATCAGTTCCAAAGAGGTTATTTGATTTTCGCATGACAAAAATTTTTGCTTTTTCGGTCTTATTCTGAAAAAAAATATTTGTCAATAATTCTCCTTCGAAGGTGATTTTTTCACCACTGACGCTTCTCGCTGTTTTATGTGATTTAATCATAGTGAATCTCCCAAGCTTCTTCCATGTCTGTACATTAATGATGGAAATATCAGACCCACAATCAAGCTGTAGTTTTAAATTCTTTTTAAACATTTTGACCTGTACAAATTTCCGGATATTTCGTTCCTCATGTTCAATTTTCGTGAGTTTAATAGATGTCTTCTTTCTACCAGATTTTTTCCTACAATGTGATGCCTTATGCCCCTTCTGGTAGCAGTTGTCACATTGTTTGAATTTGTAGGGACACTCATTGTACAAATGTTTTATCTCCACACCTCCAACACGGTCCAGGTGGATCTTTTCCCTGTTTTTTCCTCAGGTTATTTTTTGAAGTCAACTTTTTCTTCTGATGGACCATTTTAATGTGCGACACTCCGCTTTCCTCTATGTCACGACTGTCCTGTTTCAACGCAACAATCCGTTCATAGTCTTCCGCTAAGCTTTGTAGTTTTAAATTCGGCTCGTTTTCGAGTTTATTTAAAACACAACGCCTGATCTCAGCGTCTTTACCTAAAACCTGCCCTTGCACAAATATTAAACATTTAAAATTATCTGATGATAATTCCTCCAGTTTAAAGTCGTCGCAATGCTTGTTTACAATACTTGCATAAGTAGTGTAATAATCTTCCTCTCTTCTAGTGACATTCATACACTTATATCTCCTGTGAAAAAGAGAAGTTTTTGTAGAAAACAGTTCTGTTAGTAGAGTAACTGTCTCTTGGAAGTTCAACTCACTGGTCTTTTTTGGAAGGATAAAATTCACGAACTTTGTATGCTCGGCAGTTCCCAATTTTCTTAGCAGAAACCTAACTTTTTTAGCGTCTGTCCATGTACCGCAATCCGATACAAAAATATCCTCATATCTTCTATAGAAATGAGCAAACGTGACATCGTCTTCTGGATTATAATTGAAACTTTCACTAGTGTTACACACAGTCGTCTGGGAGAATGCGTTGTGATTCTCGTTTGCATTCGTTAACTGTGTTGTCTCCAGAAGTTTCCTCTGTTCCTCCTATGTTTTCATAAAGATTTCTTCGACGCGTTTCTGTTGTTGTAACAGTCTTTCTTCAAATCTTTCTTCCTTTTTTCTTTGGGCATTCTGTTGCAACGCGAGACTTTGTTCCGTTTGAAATTTGAACAATTGAAGAAGAGACTCTCTTAATTCTGCGTCCATGGTACGAATTCAATTTACGCACCGTACAGTTTACACTTGTATTAAAAATCAGTTTTCACAAGGCTTGCTTAATAAAATTAGTTTTCTCAACTAATACACAAACAAGAAATATATTATTACTTAGTCAAAAAGTCAATCCAAGTTTTTCTTTGTTAAAAAAAGATCATTTTGCAAATGTCATTTGTTGCATGCAGTATTTCTCGTAAAAAAATCCGTCGCTTTCAGGAGTGTCGACTAATGGGAAAGTCACAATTTTTTTTTCAACCTCTTTGTGGTTTTGCACAAATATGACTCGAATATTTAACAGTCTTTGTTAAGCACAAATGACTTACGCGAATATATATTTTTCACTCGACAAATCATTTAACTTTGAAGGGGAGAGAGAAAAAAATCTTACCGTGAAAAAAAAACTCTGGTTTCTTGTGAAAAAAAGCAGTGAACCTTTTTTTTTTTCGAAACACTTGGTGTCAGTATTTTCAATTATTTTAATAATTGACAATATTATTCGCGTTCTCACGCTGTAGACTTTTGGTAGCAAGTTTTTGGTTGTTTTTTTTTTTACGTCGCCAAATTACTATTGTAGTAATTAATTTGCTATTAATCCTTGCGTATCCAAATATCTGTTTGAAATGGCGAAGGTGTTTTGTCGTAAAAATCTTGCGAATCCTTGTATTTCAATCACTTTAGGTGATTGTCTGCAGTGATATCGTTTCGATTCCGACGTCGCCAATCTGTTGTCTCGTGGCACAATAGTAAAAAGAAGAAAATCAAGTCGAGGTTGGTTTAAGGAAGAAGTGTATTTAACATCACAGATACAAAGGTAGGAAACGGGTACTACTCAGCTAGGCAGTTGTAGTACTGTCAAGATTTATTTATACAAAAATGTACAAATTGTGGCACAAGGCCGAAAAAGGGGAGGGTAAAGGCTGGTCTTAACTAACTATCCTATACCTAGCTAATCAGATTCGCGACCCATTCATACATTACAATTGACACATTCACCACAAGAATTCGTCCATCACCATTCAATCCTCCATACACCATAATGCCACATCCTCACCAGGGGGGGGGGCTACAAAAACGCGCCCCACACCATAAAAATTTGATGATAATAAAATACATAAAAATCTAATCATGGAAAGATGCAGGGGGAGGGAGATGAACCCAATAACAAACTAAAAATTCAAATTTTTTTTAAATAAACATAATTTATGTTAGTAGGACCCGTCCAGCCCTCAAAATAGAGAGGCCGCTGTATTCTGCCCAGAGGACAACATCAAGAAGCACTCTCGCTAAGGGAGTGGGAAAGAGATAAAATAACTTGGACATGGGGAAGTAAAAGGCTGATCCAGTTGAGATGAAAAGGAGGCCAAAACAAACTCGGGAGGTTGGGAATCTTGACTTGGATCATAACTAAAATGATGGCCGGGAAACAGGCCGGGAACAACACTTATTCATATTAACTAGGTACACTTAAGCTTGTCTAACCTAACCAAGGGGAGGGTTCCACAGAAAACCACCCCGATGTAACTTTGGTTGACCTAGAAAAGAAAATCAAGGCTAGCCCCGTTCAAACGAACCAAGCTAGCCGCTTTTACCCACCTTTCGCTAAAGGCTGTCGAATGCAATCGTTTTCTATCAGTTCTAATCTTCATCTTGAGCTGATGCTCAAAGAATCGGATTAGATCCTGATAAGAAAGCTGATTGCCTCGCAAGACTTCCTCCATGCGCGTCGTCCATATCACCATTCGGGCCGTGGCTAGCAGCATCAGAAACACCATTCGTTTCCCCCCGGAATACGGGGGCGACACATTGTCACACGCGTATGCACGATCAATGGACACGAGTTCTTCGGGAGCGAGACGAGCCGTCAGCTCGCCGACATGGTCCCATAAGGGGCGGACCCGGGGGCAATGGTAGAAGGCGTGCGAAGCCGTTTCTTCTAAACCAAGGCCACACCGTTCACAGTCTGGCAAATCCGCCAAGCCCCATATGAAAGCCTTGTCGTTGAGAGGCAGCCGATTCCGAGCCAATCGCCAGGTAAGCGAAAACTCAGGGTTACTGAGATAATCCGCCGCTGGCGCCCAAGACCAGTAGGAGCGATACTCCTCCTCCGAAAAACAGAGCGTATCACGTAGGAGATCCTTCGCGCGACCCTCCACTAATCCCCGATAGAAGACCTTCCTAGGCCGTGAAAGGTCACTGGACCGCGGAATAGCCCTCAAGGCTGACCGACACTCGCTGAGGAAAAGCGATTCATCTCGAGACTTACAACGGCGCTCAGCCTTCGAGATGGGGGGACTGATGGTAAGGCTAGGGAAGGCGTCCCTAACAATCCCCTCCAGAATCGGATCTCCTCTAGTCAATGCGCGGCGTAGGAAAGCCAACCGAGAGGCACGGATGTGACTCTTCAAGTGTGGCATTCCCAGCCCCCCATGACACGGACGTTTGGTGCAGACTCGTCTGTCGACCCTGTTCGCGCGTCCCCTCCATAAAATGGAGGATAGCGCTTGCTCGAGCGCCTTCATGTGGGCCTTACAGTGAGGAAGTACTGACAATCGATAAAGAATCAGGGGGGAAAATGTATGTAACACACACCTCCGCCCTGCCCTTTACGGACAACCTCCGTCGCTTCAAAGTCTTACCGGCAGAAACGACCTTTGCTAGTACTTCAGACCAATTTTTCTCCAGCTGGAGGTCGGGTCCAAACCACACTCCAAGAATGCGGACAGGACCGTCCGTCCAACCGAAGCGGCCTGGAAGATCACGCCCCTTCCAGGCACCTAACCGCAAGCCGGACGACTTGTCGCTGTTTATCTTAACCCCTGTCACCTTCTCGTACCGATCAAGCGCCTTCTGTACCGCCTCAATGTCGCTAAGGGACGACACGAAAGCAGATACGTCATCGGCGTACGCGGAAACCCTGGTTCGAGACCCTCCAGGAACGGCGATCCCGCGTAGGGCCGGACTGCACGCCTCGTCCTTCAGCCGGCGCAGGAGAGGCTCCAACGCCAAAGCATAAAGGAGAGGCGACAGCGGACAACCCTGACGAACCGACCTCGACAGAACAAAAGCGCCCGACAACTTTCCGTTCACCTGTACCACAGCACTGGGGGAGCGATACAGGAGGCTAATCCAGCGGCAGAAGTCGGGTGCGAATCCGGCGGCCTGCAGGACAGTAGCAAGGTAGCGATGGTCGACCCTATCAAATGCCTTGGACTGATCCAAATTGATCAGCGCGGCTTCTTCGTCGTCTTTTACGCCCTCTAGGATCGTGCGGATCAAATGCAGGTTGCTCTGAATTGTTCGGCCCCTCACAGAACAAGTCTGCTCGGGTCCCAACAGAGACTCGGCAACTGACTGCAACCGCTCCTGCAGGATCTTGGCCATAATCTTTAACTCTGTGTTTAGCAGAGTTATGGGCCTATAATCATCTAGTTTTCCCCCAACACCCTTGCCTTTTTTTCAACAGAGTGATCACACCCCTGGAAATGCGATTGGGGATGGACCCCGACCGAAACCAGTTGTTGAACACTGCTGTCAAAATCGGAACAAAGATGTGCGACAGCCTCAAGTACAATTCATAAGGCAAACCATCCAGACCGGTCGACTTGCCTCTGCCGACCTTCTTCAATGCCTCGTAGACCTCGCCCTCTGTGATCTCTCCCTCGCAGCTAGCTGCTTCAGTCGGCTCAAGCCGAGGAAAGTCAGCCAAATAGCTGCGAAACTCCTCCTCACGGAGACCAGGCTCCTTGGAAAAGCGGCTCTCGAAATGCCGCCGAAACGCCTCGCACATGTCGTCAGTCGACCGCAGAGTACGCCCCTCCGGGGTTTCGACTTGACGAATGCAACGATCACCACCTCGACGGACTTCTTCCCGACGCAGATCTGCGCCTAGGTTCACAGCTTCGTTAGACATCTTACTTAATTTATGCCTAATTACCTGACCCATGTAACGCTCGCTATTCGAACGTTGTAGGGCCTCCCTAGCTAGGGCTATCTCTAGGGGATCCCCCCCAGCCTCCGCCCGGGAAAAATTAGCCTTAAGTGTCTTCACCTTTTCAGCTCTATCTAGAGCGAGCCGTCTGCTGAAATCAGTGGTGAAAGACCTAATTCTATCTTTAAGTCTGCCCCACCACCTATTCCCAATAACCGCCCCCACTAGCTCCCGCTGAACTATACTAGTTAGCTGCTCCTGGAAGTCCCGCCTGTCCAGTAAAGACAGATTGAACTTCCAGTAACCAGCCATTCTAGGCCTATGTTCTAACGCCACCCGGGCACAAACGAGTTTGTGATCCGTGTAGCCTACCCAGTGGAACGTGGGAAAATCTAACAAGTCTATGTCGGCTCTACGAACTAACATTCTGTCAAGGTAGCTAACTACCTTGTCAGACGGCCAGCTATGAGCCCACGTCCACATTTTCCCCCTGGGATGATCGACCCGGTATCTATCGACGAGACCATAATCGCCAATCAGATCGACCAGGCTACGATCGCCCCTTCTCCCGCTAGCGCCCCGCCCCCTATCTAACTTGGGGTCCAGGATGGCATTCCAGTCCCCCATTAGAACTAGGCGCGAAGAATCGACTAGGAACGGCCCCAACCGCCGAAAAAAGGAACACCGCTTCTCCCGGTCGTTGGGCGCATAAACCGCAACGACCCGAAACGAACCACTTTTCACGGCAATATCGGCCACGATTAACCTGCCCTCGGCATCGGTATGCACAAGGTCCACCTTCGCATCAAGAGTACGTCTGACTAACAAAGAAACTCCTCTGGCCAACCGGCTCCCATATGCTGAATAGACGACAAAGTCATCCTCCAGCACACACGCATCGGAAGTGCAAACAAAGTGGGTCTCTTCGATCGCGGCAACATCCACATCGAAGGACAAGAGATCCCGAAGCAGGCGGGCAGCCTTACCCCGATCTCTCAAGCCCTTCACATTCAGACTGGCTATCTTCATTTCCATTTTCTAGGCCTGCAAATATAAAAGAGAGTTAAGGCAAAAACCTACTCACATACGGGGCGGAAATCTGAGCCGGACAGGACCCCGACGGATTTCCCCAGGCTCCCTACACCCAACTCTGACATAATACGTCCATCCAGGGCAATACCGCCGACGTCCGTGGGGTATGTTAATTTGATGGCCCTATATAAGGAGGGATGAACCAAAACAGGGACCCTCCAAGCACAAAATTGGCGTAGTTTCTTGATCTCCGGATCGTCTATTTCCAGCATCCTGATGTTGGGGAAGGCCTCTTTTGCTTCAAAAAGATGGCTCCATACTTTTAAGAAGCTCCCCGTATCCCTCACACACGTAATTACCCCTGGGGCCTTGGGGAAATTGCGAGGGTCTTCCGTTGTTTTCCCATCTACCTCATTTATTTTATACAAGGCTTTTAAAAGGGGCCTTTTATGTTTTGAGAGGACCTTTGTGTATTCCTCTTTGTCTACCTGACAAATAGTTTCGGGGCCCTCAAATAGTTTCTTTTTCTTCTTTTTCTTCTCCCTTGAAGGATGGGGAGGGGAAGAAGTGGATGTATGGGGTGGCGTGCTCACAGAACTGGGGGAAGAAATAGAGGGAGAGGGGGATGGAGAACGTGTAGGGGAGGAAGGGAGACTCCTATCTTTGGGGGAAACAGTATGTCTTATTGGCGATGCAGGGAAGGAGCGCCGCCTGGTTCTATCCATGCTACGCACCACCCTGCTACGACCAGAGATATTATTTTCTTGTTCTTCCGAGTCTTCCTCCCTACATCTTTTCAATGAGGAAGTTCGAGGCGGAGGCATACTCTCCACCTCCATTGGTGCTTCCTGCTGCTGCTGCTGCGTTTGTGGATGCTTTTGCTGCTTCCGTTGTTTGTGTTGAGACCGCTGCTGTTGAGGCTGCTGTTCTTGTTTCTGCTGTTGAGGCTGCTGTTCTTGTAGCTTCTGCTGTTGCTGGCTTTGCAGTTTTGTCTGTTCTTCGGGCCGCTTGTTTTGGCCTTCTTTAGGGTGTTGTTTCACTTCCACTTCTGACTGCCTTTTTTGCGGAATTTCCTTTTGGGGTGGAGATGGAGCACTTGAAGACTTCCTTCCTCTGGTTACTTCCGTCCATTCTCCACCAGGTTTCGGAATCTCCTCAGGTTTCTTAGCTGTTGTTGCTGAAGTTGCCGGGCTAGGTGGGACTTGATCTTTCTTGTTAGAAGGGCACACCTTCGCCATGTGACCCACGTCTCCACATAGCCAACAACATGGTTTTCTCCCCTCCACCACCACCAACATTTTTCTCTTAAGGCAGATCAGGGTGTTGGGGATTTCTTTAAAACCCTCTCTGTCTAGGGTGATCTGTATTTCCATATCACCTGTCTCTATTCCAGATTTACTGCTTATGGCCCTTACTTCGTTTACCTCTCCATATATGGAGAAGAAGGCCCCCGTCCGGTCTTCCGGGATGTCTATTGGCACCCCGTGAATGGTTACTTTGGTTTGGCGGGTGCCCAAATATTCAGTTTTAAGCCTTAGGGCTTTGGTGTTTAAAACACACCCAGCCAGCCGCTTGGCCTGTTCTTCTGTCTGGAGAAGAATATCCCACAGTGCATTGGTCCTTCTTGTGAGTATCTTTGGACTTATGTTGAGGGTTTTCAGGCCTCCTCCATACTTTCCCTGCACACTCCAATCAGTCTATGTGACTTGCCGTCAGAGGTAAGCAAGGAAATGGTCCGCGTGTTAACAGCTTCAAAGGCTTCTTTTATGGTTAGGAATTCATTCCCATTGAAACTTTTTTCGTATTTTTCTCTTTCGTTGGCATAAAATGTGCCATCCTTTTTTGGCGGCCTATTTTGGTTCCAGACCGTTTTTTCAGGTGTCACCGGTATTGTTACCGGTGTATATGGAGTGTTGCTGTCGCTGTTTTTGTCAACCATGGGACCGACAAAGTCGGCCATGGTTGACGTATAATATAATTTCTTCTCACTTTTTTTTTTGTTTTGTTTTAACCGTTAAATAATGACTAGAAATAAAAATAACCGGAAAGAAAAAACGTGGACAACAAAAGATAACTCAAACAAATAATACGGAAAATAAACAGAATAATGCAAACAAAAACAGTGAGGGGGGATGCAAGAAGGAGAATAACCAAAAGAGAAAAGAATGTATAAATACAGATAACCAGAAAATAAAAAGGGCAAAGTTTTTAGCAAATAAAATATCAAAAACAGAAAATAAAATATCAAAAAGAGAAACTTAACAGGCCTTTGGTCAATACGGCTTTTTGTGCGTATGTTCGCTTCAAGCTTGTCTTTCAAAGCAGTTGTAGTACTGTCGCTGCTTACCCCCCCCCCCGGGTAGGTATTACTGACACTATATATAGTGAGAACCGGTGTAATTCCCTTGTGCTAGAAAGGCCGGTGTAACACATACAAATTCAACAAGTACAACCTAAACCAAGCTGAGTAAATATATTCACAGAAAAAATAATGCACGATATTGTGGTTTAAATAATGTTTTCGGTAATTGAATTTGGGTGTTATGTTGATTTTCGGTATCAAATGAAATGGATATAACCTATAGAAATAGAAATTTAAATATTTCTATCCGATAACTTCCTTCATCAATATACTTATCACTTGTTGTAATATTCAAAAATACCAGGAAATGTTTTAATTTTAAAAAAATGAAAAAGAGAAAATTGCATATTTCTCAATAGTCCATAAATATAAGTATCGTAATAATCGAGATTTACAGAAATAAAATATGTGTGCTTCGTTTTAAAACATGCAGATAACTTGTTTAATTCTGAATACGCCGATACAATAATAGCCGTTAGAACTCTAAAGACATCGCAGAGTTCATTATTTAATATACATCGATTAATGAAGAAAAACTGATTTGAACATACCAAGACATACAAATAAACAATATCAACTTTGTACATAATGGTAATGGGGTAATCACCACTTTTGGACAGTAAATATTAGTCATTAATTGGCCCAAGAGATAGAGATATTGACATCCATAATACTTTTTTCTGAAAAAAATTTTCTGGAATGTGGTTCTCTTAAGCTCACTGTTAACGTTATGTTTAACTTGATGGGAATCTCCTTCCTAACCTTTTGTTTAATGAACTGTGTAAAATCAGCATTTTGATTATGTCGTTATTTTCTGTTCAAAATACATGTCCTATTCATTATAGTTGCTGCTGTAATTGAGTGCATTCAGATTGTGTGGCTTAGGTTATTTGGTAATCTGCTTTGTTCGTGTTCACGTAAAGCCATTCTAAGAGATACGACAACGGACTGGTCTCCTCAAGACACATTGGAATATTTTGCTTTAATTCTATTTAAATCATTAATCAGTAAAAGGAAACGGTTGTGTAACGCTAGTAGTTTGGATATTTAACAGCCGAAATATAATCAAATAGAAATTCTAAGATGTCTTCCTCAGTAAAAGGAATTAGTTAATACAGGTATTCTTTCTGAAAACAATTTAACATTTATAGTTGGATGTCAGACACATTTGGTACGGCCATGTTTAAGGGAATTTATATATGTTGCTGTCTATTTAATTTTCGCATTAACTACTTCAATGATCACTGTAAATTTATTTAACTATCATTTCAGCAGGAATTAAACTTGAATCTATATAGGGGATAAACTGAAGTGCCAGGTGCCTTACACATTATTATTGTAACCTAGGGAAGTTACTGTATAGAATAATCACACGAAGATTGGTAATACGATAATACTTAGGCCACGAACAACACATAAGATTTGCCAGCGGCGCGTAGAATAAGCAATTAAATGCTAGAAGTGTGTTTGACCAGCTCAGATGGAGACGGATCTCCAACTGCAGACCAACATACAGTATTTACTACTGTATTTATGTGAATGGGGCCATACCCATTATTGACAGTAGGTATGCTAAAACAATTATATTGGTGATTCATGTGTCTAACCAACTACATTTTTTAGATAATTAATAACACTTACACTACCGCACTAGAAGCCACCAATAATTCGGTGTGATTCCTGTGCTCTATCTTGGTCTCATGTTTTCGACCTCCAAAATATAGTAAACAAGATGTTGAAAGACTGAAGAGACCACATATTTAGGGCTTTCAAGATCGGAAAAATTATCGGTCAGTGAATTATAATGGTTTAGATAAGTTGGACGGTATTCTGTAATACGTACGCCATCTTTTTCTTACAATTTTTACCACCATGTCTAGGATCTTCATAAAAATAGTATCAGTGCGATAAAGAATGAGGAAGTAAGATTCTATAACGTAATGCACGATGCACAGGAATATCGCAAAAGAATGGTAATCGGTATCTATATACTGTGTGTAATGTTTGGGGATCAGGAAAGAAAACCTTACAATCATTCTCTGCATCTAATCACATTGTATTTGATAGATGAATTCCAATTACTGTTTAGACAGTGCAACGCCAACGGAGTGATTTATCCATAATATTGTGCGATTAGAAACTGCCATTTAAATTTTTATTCAGAAAGAAAATTGCACATTAGAGATTTAAATCCAAAACTACTTTTGTGATTATCTATATGTATGTTTTCCATACTTAACGTAACATAATATAGCTATCGAAGCGTTACAATATTATGGAAATAGCCGATAATTTAATATTGGCAAACAATTTGAATTAACCTTTTTCTCTCTACTAGTCTAAACAGCAATAGTGAGTAAAGAGAACTGTATAGTCTGCTGGGTAAGTCATGGATGAAAGGGAGAAGTCATGGAGTCATGCATTTCCCAAGGATATTTGCGCGTATGTGAAGGTAAAATGACCAAAATTGAAAATCAGTTCTCCTAAATTTCTTATTCCAAGCCGCTGTCAATTACACAACCAGTATATCCAATACGTGTTACAACGACAGCAATAACCAGCTTGAGATATATTACGGCTTATCCAACAACGGAAAGATTCACACCAACAATGCTAATGAGAGATTGTAGTTATTCTAAAGAAATGTCTTACCAAAAGCTTGTGCTTTATCACTCAAGTCGGACTATCAGAGTGCATGAACCCATACACAATACACAAAAATGAGCATTTAAATATTCAACTAATAAATATATTGGTGTTAAAAAACATAAAATATCCACTCATATATATATATATATATATATATATATATATATATATATATATATATATATATATATATATATATACATACATACATACATGTATGTATGTATGTATGCATGTGTTCGTGTGTGTGTGGAAACACGCACACCGGGTGTAACAGCAAAATTCTCTAAATGTGGTAACAGCAATATTGTCCAATTGCTAGATTAAAATTTGAACTTTTATAGATTAGAAATGATTAAAGATATTGGAATTCTCCTAAATTTCATAATGTTATTGGATCCTATTTTGAGCAATAAGAATGTATAATTACACTCCAAGATTAACAGAAGTATAGTGATGAAATTGATAAGTAAAGAATATGGCATGTTCATCATTGAGTAATCATAGATAAGGAATCTAAGAGATGATTGATATAAAGTACAAATATATATATTATTCCAGGATCATTTTACAACTTATTCAGGACGTATAGGTATGTAAGATAGATTTTGGGGAGAAAAAAATTCACTCAACGCAGTAACCCGACTTTTTCAAAGATGAACTAGCAATGGATTCAATATAGTATTTCAACTTCAGGTTAGCTGAGAACGTTAGCCGGAGATTCAGTTTCCAGGTGGTTTGTATCAGCTACGCTGATGGAAGGCAGAAAGGAGTCTCTCAGAGGATTAATTGATAGAAGTTTGGATGCGTTAAAATTAAAATTTTGCTCCAGTTAACGACGGCCAGGAAGTCGTTTTGAACATCAGCGGCCGATTTGTCCTTGTCAGTGTCATCTTTTTCTTATAGAGGAAGAAATAAACGGTTATGCCGTCAGCGTACATGAAAGGTTGAGAGATGAAGTCACCGGGAAGGTTATTAATAAAAATTAAAAACAGAGTAGGACAAAGGATTGAGCGCTGGGAGACACCCGCGTTAGAACGGATGTTTCTAGACAAGTGGACGTTCATAATAACTTTCATTTCGCAATATGATAGTAAAGACTGGATCAGTTAAAAAATTGTCTGGAAATACCGTAACATTTTAGCTTGTAAAGAAGACCTGTATGACAAACCATCTTAAATGCTTTTAAGATGTCCAAAGATACAACCCGGGCTGTACAGTTTTGTATCTAGATAGATTCTTTCCGCAATTATCGCTAGTATGTCAGCAGTTGACGTGGAGAAACCCATATTACCTGACTGAGAGAAGGCTATGCGATACGAGATGATGAGCCAGTATAACATTGATTAGGATCTCTAAGAGTTTCCTAAAAATAGAGAGAAGAATAGGTCGATAGTTGGAAGGATCGGAAAGCTCAACAATTTTCTTAAAAACTGGAACAACAAGCGATGACTTCGAGCTGGCGGGAAAGCAGAAGGCAACGAGACATTGATTAGCCAGTTTAGAGACAGGGACTACTTCAGAAGCACATTTCTCAATGTCTGTTACACTGATAATATGATTCGCATAATTTTGAGGATCTACTATAGAAAAAGACAGTATAATCTAGAGAAGGGGTTATATGCATATCACTCAACAATGATTCAGTTCCAAGTGGGAAGTGAGACAGGGATACTCCAGATGCGTCAAGGTTAGAATTTGAGGACAATTTACGAGCAATGCATTCATATCTATCAGCAGAGGATGATAAAAAAAGCAAAAATTAATGAAAGAGCGCGTGTAACAGAACGTTAAATTCATGAAAGTATGGAGCAAAAAACGAATTGAAAAAATGCGGAAAAAATTGAAATAATTGGTAAGGCAATTTAAAAAACAGAACACACCGAAGAATGGACATTTACCACGAGAATTTGAAGCCGGGTAAACATCAACAAAAACATGTTTAAAAGTTATGTAATCTTTTTATATAATATCAACTATGATCTATTTTTAATATTATTTTAATATTTTTTTATATTCTGCACTATATATAAAATAACTGTTATTTCTTGAATCTTAATTCTGATATATATATATATATATATATATATATATATATATATATATATATATATATATATATATATAGGTGTTGGACAAAATAACTGGAACAGGTGCAAATTCAACGCCTATATTTCCAAGACCTATTATATTAAGAAATTTAACTAAAACTTCGTAATTGCAGGTTATATCTATTGTAAATACGTTTATTTATGTAATTCAGTGTATTTGGCTTATTTATTTTTAGAATTTAGTAAAAGTTAAGCTAAATGCGTGACCTCCCTGAGAGCGAAAATGTGCAAACTGTTGGAGCTCGGATGGCAGGAGCCTCGATCACTAAGGTTGCTAAACTCGTTGTTTTTTCAAGAGCTAATATCAATAAATATGACGCAATACAAGAAACAGGGTAAAAGCTCTAGCAAGCATTGCAAAGTTACTGACAAGAACCGACATGAATTGAATCGCAATGTGGCGAGAAATCATCGGACTACTGTGGGCAAAGTGACAGCTGAGTTGTCCACTTTCTACTAAAACTGTTTGTCGTCAGCTCCATAAGGCTGTATATATCATCGAAGAGCCACCGTAAGGAAATCACTTCTCTCCACTCGCTCCATTCAGAAGTGGTTGAAGTGGTGCAGAGATCACAATGCCTGGTCTGCAGACCAATGGAAGCAAACAATTTTCTTAGACGAGTCCAATCTTTCTCTTTCCCCAACTTCAGGGCAAGTTTATGCGTGGAGGCAGCCCAAAGTAACATACAAGCTTGACTGCCTTCTTCCAACAGTGAAGCATGGTGGTGGATCAGTGATAGTTTGGCCCGCTATATGATGGACATGCCTCGGTCCAATAGTTGCACTTCTTGGTAGAATCAACAGCAAAGATTGCCTGAACATTTTAGGTGATCATGTTCATCCAATGGCCCATACTTTATCCCCTGATGGTGACTGCATCTTCCAAGAAAATAATGCTCCAATACATACCGCTCCAGTGGTTATGAATTGGTATGAAGAGCATGATAGTGAGCTAGAACATATGGAGTGGCCTCTAAAATCTCCAGATATCAATATTATTAAACATTTGTGGTGCATTTTGGAGCGACAAGTTAGGAGCCGCTATCCTCCACCGTCATGTCTTAAAGAGATAGAGGAGGTCTTAATGGAAGAATCGATGCAAATTCCATTCATTTTCTAATACTCTATATTTCATTTAAATAGGGTTCTATTCCAGGGTGGTAAACTGAACGGCAAATTTGGCTTGTCGTTATTCCAAAAAAGTAGATATTAGCCACTAAAATTTTCTCCATTGCTATTAATCATTATTATCACTTCAGCCCATCCCCAATGTCCTTAGTGGACATCAGATCTAAGTCATAATTTAATTCTTTCCTATTTTATTGGATTTTTAACAGGACTAGATAGGTTAACCTGTCGTCCGGTCTGAACTTGTTTCATGTCTACTAAACCGCAGTATTTCATCACCTTTTCCCTTTTCATGTCATGGTTCGTTGTTTCCGTTTCTTCTTTTTCTGTTATATCTTCAATGAATAAACTGTCTTATCTTTTTGGTGCTTGTACTTCTCAGTGGCTTGTGACTTTCAATTGTGTTGGTGTTTTGCTGGCTGCTGCTTCCACCTGGTCGTTAGGAGCTCGAACCGTTTGGTAACATTATTAGAGGCTGCTCCGATCAACAGTTAAATAATATTGGGTTATTTGTAGTGCCATGTTACACATTGGTAGGTGTCCCTCTATGTATTTCCGGTAGGCAACACCGAGATTGCACTAAGCTCTAATCTCAGTTATGCACTGGCTAGTTTGTACTATCAATGACGACGGATAGTGACAGGTACCTCGGCCTTTTATCCCGCTCTTCTCAAAACGAATCGTATGGGAAGCACGACAAACAATAAACCAGAACCTATAAAAACAGAAAAGAAAAACAATATCCCCTCAACCTTTCTTTCGCTAATATACGTGATACACGTTCCAACCTGCAGCGTAAAATATTTGCCCTTGGAACGATCACAAGATATATTATTCGCTTTGAAAGGATCATAAATCCATCCATTTTTATCAATGAATTCTTGGTCTTTGTCGAAAAGATCCAGTCATTCACAAGCATGGCCTTGCGGCTTACATCCGGGATGATATACCGATGACCGGGGAACTATCACTCGAGGCCTCAGACTACAGCTTCAAGTGTTAATAAATTCTGTTATCTATCTCTTACTTTATCCCTCTGTCACTTCCTGGAATTACAATATATTAGACATGATAGCTGTCAATATAGGAAATGCACATTCTCTCTATCCATCTGCGAACATAATTTTCTTTGGTGACTTTAATGCTCACCACGACATGTGGCTGAAGCATAATAAATATACTGATGTAGCCGGTGTTCAGACATTATATTTTTCACGTCACCAGTCCCCTACACTAATTGTGGACGTCCCTACTCGTTTCCATTGCAAAACAGATTGACAATTACATGTAAGCCATATCTCGAAGTCCTTGAGTGCCGAGAAAATGAGGTACCGCATAGTTCCTAACAATGTTGGCTCTTGTAATAGGGAATTAAATACGTGTAATGTCTCTATTCCTCGAGTGTTTCAACAATTCGAATTTTTATCATCACTTGTTGATAAAGCTGAATATGTTACCCTTAAAGTTTCCTCGAACTACATTCTGGACTCATCTGGAATATCACTGCCTAACTTCCCTTCTAGAACTGAGTCCCTGTTGAGTGATATGCATATAACACCTTCCATGATTTCAGAAATCACCTCTAACATAGACCCCAACAATGTATGTGGACCCTATGGTATCCCTCTAACAGTCATTAAGAAATGTACTCCAAAACTGGTACCTGTTCTCTCTAAAGATTATAATAAATGCCTCATGCCTCCTGCTTTCTTGCATACTGAAAATCATCATCTGTTATTCCAGTTTTTTAGAACTCTTATGAACCTTCCAACTATCGCCCTATTAGCTATCTACCTCTTTACGAGGAACACCTAGAGGCTCTAATCAATTTTGAAATGGTTCATCATTTTTCATTGCAGTGTATTTTCTCAGACAATCAATATGGCTGTCGTTTCTCCATGTCAATTGCCGATGTATTGACGATAATGGCGGAAAGAGATTATCGTGATATAGATAAAAACGGTGAAGTCCGGTCTGTAATAGTGGTCATCTCGAAAGCCTTTCACAAGGTCTGACATTCAGGTCTTCTCCATAAGCTAAAAAGTAACGGTGCCTCAGGGAACTTTTATGAACTGATCCAGTTTTTTTTAATCAAATCGTTAAATGAAAGTTGTCCTGAACGGACACTTGTCTAGATGCCTTCGTACTAACAGGTATTCCGCAATTAATCTTACTCTGTTTTTAACTTTCATTAATAACCTTCCTGGTGACATCAGCTCTCAACTTGGTATTTACGCTGATGACAGTATTTAAATTTATTGCTATTAACACTTAAACACAGTCGCAATAGATATTTTCATTTGGGTCATTTGATGTTTGCTAGTGTCACTGGAATACTGAATATCTAATCAACAAATAAATTCCCATAATAATTATAAAATCAAAAGACTCTTGAAGATTTTAGTTGTTCCAAATGAAGATTGCTCTAAAATCATACATTAAACATTTTTCGATTAAATGTTGGAGGCACTCCAAAATATATTCTATAAAATATTGATTTTATTTTAAATAGATGATGCATACAAATATATTCAAACATCTTTCTCTTTTGCGAAATAAATACGATCAAATAATTTGATCTCATAGACAACAATAAATTTACATATCGACGAATAAATATTACGCACATTTACACATTTCATCATATCAGACAGTTGAAATATGGGAAAATTAAACTTTTCATGATATCCAAATACATTTAATTATATTCCAGATCAATAGTCGTATATATATATATATATATATATATATATATATATATATATATATATATATATATATATATA